>CM041777.1:258712753-259023318 GCA_023374045.1 Limonium bicolor | reverse complement strand
AGATTTTATTATTCCCAACGCCGGTGAAGAGCGAGTTTGATTGCGATTGACCGGTCGGCTAGGGTTAGGGACTTTTCTCGACAAGGTGATCGCCCTTTCTCGCTTATGTCTCCTTATCCATTTCTTCCTCTTTTCCTTCTTCAATCTTAAAATCTTTTGCTACCTTTTTCTTTTCTCATATTGATTTCTTTGTCTTCATTTTCTAATCTAATCGAATCCCCAATAATCCACCTGGACAAAGAAATGGAAATGAAATGATTTCCCTTGCCATTCTTCCCTTTCAATTTCTCTTGCCTCTTCTTTCTCTTCTTTTCCTTGGGCCCTTGCATTGTTGACTCCTCTTTTGTCCTTGAAAGTTTTGTGTCCTTCACAACTGAAATACTTATCCCCGCTTCCATGTCAATTGGGTCCCTTACCTTCTCCTAGTTCATTTTCTTTAACTTTCCTTGCTTCGCTACGTCAATCGTCCCTCCCAACTGATGTTTTTTCACTACTTCATGCTTTGATCTAAAAAGCTTCAGATCCCATTGTATACTCTAAGGATCTCATCATCAATCACAGCCTCTCTAACTTCCATTTGCTCTCCTTTTGAAACTTCCCACTGCCCAAGAATGGGCTCTGATACAAATTGATTGAAATCAGAAACATTAAGGTATTGCCAAACAATCCTCAAAGAGGTCTAAATATTCAACTCCAATGATCCTACTAACTACCCTTTCCCCTACTACTAACATACTTGCCAAAATCCTAATCCCATTCAGATTAATAATAAATGCTATTCAAACTTATAGTAAATACTAACGACATTATCCATCCTATTCAAACTAATAACAATGCTATTCAAACTAATAATAAATGCTATTCAAACTTACAATAAATACTAACAACATTATCCATCCTATTCAAACTAATAGCAAATGCTATTCAAACTTACTATAAATACTAGCGGCAATATCCAAATCCTTTCCAAATCTTCTAGTTGCCTCTTTACAATAACTAATAGTAGAAACCCCCTAGAACTCTTAAACTACCTTAACTACTATGGCTTATCGTATACTTTACCTGCAATTACTTAAAAGGAAATGATTTAATTCGTATGATATTCAACATGTCAACTTGTAATAGGATGAGAGAAAGAGGGTACACACCACATACAGTACCCCCTCAAAATAGAAAGATACCCAAGCACGCGCCTTTCAGAAAAGATGGTGGACTTATCCAAAAGTCTTAGCATTATGTAAACACATGTTATTTAAAAAAAACTTTTTAAGTCTCTCAATTTAGCTAATGGACATATACTTTTGACCATAAAAGATTGAACTCCCATTAAATTACCACTTTTTTAAAAAACTAGACAAAGAAATAAACACGAGGATAACGAATTTAACACCCACGCATGAATGAGCTAAAAAATCAACTGAAAGTTTGATGTTGAGGTCTCTATTAAATTGCACTATGACAACAAACAAAAAGAAAGATATAATGAGTGGCGTGGTACTTATGAATCAACGAAACATGAGAATAAATAAATTTAATTTATTTATTAGCATTTGGTTAGGTTGACACCAGCTTGATGATGCTGAAAAGTAAATTACAGAAATTGAACGTGAAAGTTTCGTGATGGGCACAACTAATTCGAAGCTGCTCATCATCCGAATAACGTGCTGCATCTCTTTATAGAATTTAGTTAAACAATGTATATCATGAGTCCTACCTAGCACGCATCTATCTCCTATATAAAAAACGAAATTAGCTATAGCTAGATGCATGTGTTGAGAGGGAGTAGAATTAACGTGATCGAAAGGAAGAGTAGTTAAGCGAAGAAAACACATGAAGAAGAATCAGTACGTTACTCTAAATTATGATGATGTTATTCTTCTTAATCGGCAGAAGCAGGGAGCAATCACCACGACCACAATTACTTACAGAACCGTTGAGTCACCGAACAGGATCATTGTTTTCCCTACATCCACGGTGGACTCACCGAACACCCAAAAGGAAAAAAAAAAAATAACGAGTACCTCTGCAATGATCTGTCTTCGGTTGCTCGGCCGTGGGTGTGGGCAACAATGATCAAGGCTGATTTCCCACCTTATGGGAGGGATTATGCCCGTGACGCCGTAACCGGCCGGTTCTGTAATGGGAGACTGGTTATTGACATAATGGCTCAGTGTATTGGGGTTAGACCTAATTATGGTAAGCCGGATCTAAGCCCACGAGTGGCTAAGGCTATTTCTGGATATGATGGTAACACGGCCATACTATTTGTACGTATAATATAAAATAGTATAGCTGTGCTGTCATCATATCCTGAAGAAGCAGCGGACACAAAGTTCATATTCTTGTATCAGTGACCTTATTATATTTTGAATGTTATGGGGGCCGCTCCCATTATTTGCACCGGATACAACGTACATCTTATATGCTGATAAGTTGTTGAAGGAAAGGTGCTTTCACTATATTAGTATCATGTTATGAAGTCCCACTGACATGGTTATACTTATAGATGCTAGTTTTTGCATTTACAAAGTGCTTGATTTACTTTATTGTAAATGGATTTTTGATGGATCAAATTTACTTGCTACAGAATCCATTTCAAGCATGCATAAATAGGAGAGCAGCGACAGTTGTTAGTCAAAGCTTTCATCTCTCTTTCTGGTATATTTATAGTTTTATTAAATGTAAAGTAAGCTGCATGTATACATGTAATTATCACAATGTGCATCTGATTACTATTTTCCTAGCCTTCCTAATAGTGTAAGATGGTTCTTCTGGCACCTTGAAGAACTGTTGGGAAGAGATTGACAGCAGATTTGTGAAATATATCTGTGGTTGATTAACTTTCTTCTTTAGTTTTACATTTTTGAAGCAACTCATTTTCACTTGAAGCTGATAATTGGTGTTATTTTGCTTACAACCGCTATGGCATCAGTACGTAGGGTGGGAATTTAGTTTGTTACTATTGTAGGGTTGAACTACCTTGTTCCTTCTCTTACATTTATGATTAGTTCAAACATTGTTTTCAACATTTTGATCATCTTGACAGCTGGTTATATTGATTGCAGTTGGTTTGCTTCAGACATATGTCTAGAAACTACATGATGCCGTATCGACCAAAACCAAGTTGCCGGTTTACTTCAATTATATGCTTTCCAATTCCAACTATAGTTGCTCGTTCACTTCAACGGTCTTGCGAAGCATAGAAATCAAATTAAGGAGCTCAAGTGTTATAGGTGGCAGAGTATGAAATATTGTAGTGTGTTGATGGAATTAACTCTAACTAAATTTAAAGTGCGTGAGTTCTTGTAGTTTGTTAATATTGTAGATGGAACATCATTTAGATCTATCAGGACATATTGTATGGCTCAGGCTGCTTATGAGAAGGTGAAAAAGGAGGAGCAATCATCTTCTGCTGGAAGGTCTGGTGTGGTATGCCTGGTGGCGGAATGCCCGGTGGATTTGGTGGTGGTGGAATGCCCGGTGGCAAGCCTGGTGGATTTGGTGAATGCCAGGTGGATTTCCTGGTGGCGGCATGCCTGGTGGATTTGGTGGCGGTGGAATGCCTGGTGGTTTTCCAGGGGCATCTCCCGGAGGCATGCCTGGGAATATGGATTTTAGCAAAATCTTAAATGGTTCTTATCTGATGGCGGCGTTCCAAGATCCATGGCAGCTCTTCAAGATGTGATGAAAAACCCTGCGAACCTTGCTAAGCACCAATCGAATCCAAAGGTGGCACCTATAATAGCAAAGATGATGGGCAAGTTTGGGGGCGGAGCAAAGTGATTGTAATGGCTCATATTGGCTTTTTTATGCATCCTTTGGACTTCTATTGTTATTTCTTGCAAGGACTCTTCTCTGAAGAACCCTGTGCTTGTGTAGCTTTTCTTCTATATTGTATGACCCAGTTCACTTTTGGTTGGATTGTAACGAGTGTTTTAACGGATATAATAGAGTGTATTTCATATGAAAACTTCTATGAAAATAGGTACATTATAACCGAAAATTACATAGGTACATAACCCAAAAATGTGTCAATATAGGGTGTAAAAGGATTTACGGATCACAAAAATCAAGTGCTCGAGAGCTATAGTGACACTTTTAATTGTGTCAGTTTATCCTATACCGACACATATAATATGTCAACTAGACTCTAAATAACAGTTATACATATGTGTTAGTAAAACCTTATATTAGAATTTAAATTAGTCATTACTGACACTCTGTATTAAAACATTCTCTGACTCATTCTGTGCTCTTATTTATAGCCAATTAACTTGTGTTAGTATAGACTATCTAGACATACACTAACGTTAGCACAACCTGTTTTTTTTTACATTTCTCAAGCTACTCACAACCTGCTATCATATTGATACATTTCAGTAGATCTATAAACCATACTGCATAAAATCGTAACAAGGAAAACAACTAGATTTTTTTTTAAAACAATGTTATGAATCCTTTAATGTCACCATACAAAAAATAAGTAAATGAATCATACAATGTACCATCTGTATTGTTAGGTCATTACACAAAAAAAAAGTAAATAAACTGCAATCATTCATCATCATCTCCATCTTAAACAAAGTCTCAAAATATAGTAGTCTCGTGAAATAAGAAAGACATGTGGGGTCTATTTTCACAAGATACTTTCTATAATGAACCTTGACATATCTATCTTTGAGAAAGAAGTGCTTGTCACATCGTCTGTGATTCATGTCCTTCAAGTATATGATTTTTTTTTTGATAATTCAGGAATAACGCCATTTTATTCAAAAGGAAAACCCTGGTAAACCAGGTGGATGGATTTGGGTTGGGTCTCACTAAAACCTCACTAGGTAAAACCCAATGAGAAAAAAATCTAGTGAGGAAAAAGAGTACCCACCACATCTATTACATCCCTAGGAGACTTAACAAAAAACAAAATCTGACACACCAATCAAGTATTACCGCACCAAAAGAAACTAAGGAAAGAAGAAAACTACAAATAATCCTTTAATAATAGAGCCCCAATAAATCGCTCACACGATACTGAAAGGTCTTTCCACCACGTTTTAGTCCACCTCCAGACTCCTAATTTAATCCTCGTCACCGTTTTAGCATTTGAGGGGACTTCTTTATGAAACACAGCCTCATTCCTCATTAGCCATACATAGTACACCCCATAACATAATGTTGATCTCCATGCGCGCGTAGCCTTTCTGCTTAACTGGACCGAGAACCAAGAATTATATATACTCGGTGCAGATTGTTGGAGCACAAACGGCACGTTCCACCATCCAAACAGATCTTCCCAAATACCCGAAATAGCTGGACAGAGAAAAATAACGTGCTCTAGGCAATCGGCCTGAAGGCAATCGAAATCGGCGGCATCCTCAGGTTCTGCAATAAGGCACATGAAGTGTCGCTGTTTGCATTTGTGACCTGGGACAAATTGCTCGTCATAGTTATAACAAAGTCCCTTTTCACGGCGGATGAGTGCCTCTGCGGGGGTTAACCGTTTGAACGGCAAACGTGGTCGTGGGGTAGTGGAAGAAGGCAGCACGGTTGTGGTTTTGGATGGAGGAGGAAGGGATAGTATGGGAGATGGGGCTGGCAAAGAGGGCAGCGGTGGGGCGGGTGTGCGTGGGACAAAGGGCCGTGAGTTGGGTCGAACAACCTGAGATAGTTTCTCCTCTACCGAGCGCGCCAAACCGATAGCAGCAGGTAAAGTGAGGGGACGAAAGAGAAGAACCTCGCGTCGGATGTCGTCGCGAAGACCAACAATAAAGCAATGAAGGGCGCTGGCCAAGGGTAAATGGGGCACACGCGACTGAAGTTCTTCAAATGCTGTAATATAGTTGGTAACCGTCGTTGTTTGGCAGAGTTTGTATAAGGAACCCTCAGGACTGTCAAAGGCTGATGGTCCAAAACGAGCTTCAACAGCAAGTCGGAAGTGGTCCCAAGAAGGAAACAGTTGTGCCTGATACTGTATAGTGAACCAAACCAGTGCCGGTCCAGACATATACAACGACGCAATTTCGAGACGTTGATCTAGCGGTGTTCGGTGGTATGTGAAGAAGCGCTCAATCTGGAAGAGCCAGCCAAAGACGTTGTCGCCTGTGAAAAAGGGATCTCCAACTTTGGTGTGCGGGTGGGGGGGATGCGGATGATTGGTGTGCGTTGGATGAGGAACTGCCGGCAGGTCGGGTCTCCATAGCAGTCAGGCGGCTAAGAATATCGGCCAGTTGGTTGCCGAGGGAATTGTGAAATTCGGTGGTCTTAGCCTCTGTTGCTGTTTGGCGCTCGGTAAGGGAAGCCAACACGTCATTGATTTTCTTGTTCTGCTCCTCTAAAGCTTTGAAGCGTGTGGTTGAGCCTTCTGCCATGTAAACAGGAGAGTAAGCTCAATGGAAGCACCAATGTTACCAGTGATCCACAGAGGCGTATTGAGAGAACAAGTGCTAGCTAATTAAGGTTCTACTTAAGAAAAAACTAATATTGATTTAAGCCATGATAACATCTGCCTTGCAGAGAGTGTTTAAATAAGAAAAGTTAACTAGAATACTAACCTACCCTATAATCAAGGACGATAAACAATCTGAATATAATCCCCCTAAACTAGCTAACTAACAGAAGATATTAAAATACTGAAACAACTTAATTAATTAATATCACACATAATCCTGCAGCCTAGCAGGAGGCCTTCGCACACGTGATGATCGACGGACGTCGGTTACAGAATACAACAAAACCGCTATAATTAATATAGTACATATCAACTAAGATTCTCCTTTGGAAGGGATATAGCCAGTGCAACACAGTCTTATTAACCATACTATATCATAAAGGCATTAACTGGCCATCAAAGAACTCACATACTAGACCCTCCTTTGATGTCACATTTGGGGCTAAAGTACAAGACCATAACATTAACATTAACATTAGATTAGCTTGAGAAAGATAGCAAAAGGTACAATTGCAAAGTGCAGAATCTTAAGGGAAAAGACAGAGGAGGGAGAGCAAGCTGATGATTTACCAATATTCAACATCCAGCCTTAGCTAGAATGTGAAGAGAAGATCTATTTGATTTCATTCCTGCACTAGAAGAAAAACAATCATAGTTAGAAGTTGTGTAAACAATATATGTAACTTTTTGAAGTTGATTCCATTCCTGTCCTCACCGTGTTCAGTATAAAGAAGAAAAACAATCACTGTATTGATGTAAATATACAAAGCACATCAAAACAGATGATGAGAGCAATCTGATTAGAGCATCCACAACAGTCTGAATTCCATTCTTATATGTAAGTAAGAAAACTAAAAAACTACTGCATTGGTGTGGATTCTCTCTTATTTCTCTCTCATCGTTTTTTATTTAAGGAATGCTCTACAAATTAATATGATTGACTACAACACTACAACGATAAAATAAAATAAAAAGTTCTAATAGAAAGCTAAAGTAAAAATAGTTGGTTGAGGGAGAGAATGCTAAGGAACTCCTCTATTATAAAGATAGAGTTTATTAGTTAATAAAATAATATATTTTGTTGACATGACATATCTAGAAATGTGATAAGAACTCACCACCATGGTGAATGCCCTTAACTACTAGGATTTAGAATTTTACTTATAAAAATGTGATTATTTATCAGGTGCTGAAATAATCTTGTAATAAGAATAAGGAGATGGTGATATAAGCAAAGAGAGAACCTGTAATAATAATAAACACATAAGCTTGTATACATGCAATATAAAAGTGAGAAAAAAGAAAGAGCCAAGATTTCAGAATAATATCAATATAAGACTCTTGTCATAAGTATTTCAGTTATAGACGGTAAACAATCCATAAGCTGCATTAGTCAGAATATTGATTGTAAAGTTATTTAGACGTATCTGTTATGGTGTTAAACATAAGCAGTGATAATCAGAGGTATTTTTCTTTTATAGGAGGATAGACATGGGTGCTGGAGTAGATATAAAATCCACAAGAACAACTCAAACTTGTGATTAGTATGAGATGCATTAAAGAGAAAATAAGTACCAACCCAATACAAAAGCATCTTTCCTTGCTCATGCAATCCGAATAGAAAAACTACACAACGGACAAACAAATCAATCACAAAAATAAGAAATTGTATAAAGCAGATATTCCCCTAGAATTGCAGAGAATACAAAGAAATGGTGGAAGATTCCAAACTATTCTGTTTCAATTTCTATAATCTAACTTTTCCATGATTTTTAACTTCACTCTTTTTCACTGTTTGCGAAAACCTACAACTAGTAGCAGAACTTTTCTTTTTGATTGTCATTTTGCTTGTTTTCCATCGGCAGTTGTTTGATCCTGAGTTTCGATACTATGACCCTTAGGAGTAGTCATATTCCGTGTTTATTTGAGGACAAACAAAAGCTAAGTGTGGGACTAACCAACAACTTAATAACGAAGCAATTGAACCACGTAGAAGAATTACTCCTTGGTAACACGTGAAGATTTCACTATCATTAACTCGTGTTCTCAAGTACACCCACACATTCTTTAGAGAACAATTTCTCTAGAGAACAAACACTTGCACTCAACTAATTCAGTTCTTGTTGAAATACAAAAGCTCTCGTTCTAATGAACGACAAACCTCACTTACGAACTTTGTATTTTCTTCCCTTAAAAACCAGCGCACACATCTCTTCACAACAACTACTGTATTTAAATGCCACTAAAACTCTCCATATCAAATATTATATCTTTAACAGAAAATCTCCTAAAGATAAAAACTAACTAGACGTAATTAGTTACTTTTGAGATAATATCTGTTTAAGATATATCAGTTGAGATTATCTCTTGAACTAAAATCAGCGAGATACAATATGGCAAAAGACCTGTATACCCTTGATTTAGTTCGTGACTCATTAAAACGTGATCCTGTTACTCAAGCTCAGTATACAGCAGAGTTTGCCAAATCTAAAATTACTCACTCATAATTTCCCCTTTTTTATTTGGAAAACTTAGTCTTGAGTTAAACTGTTCCCCCTGAATAGATAGTCAGGATGCCTGAGAACCTGTAACAACATTATCTTATAAGAGAACCAAGAATGGTTCCCCCTGAATATAAGATGCATTTTGTTCAGGATAGAAACACACAGATAGTGCCAATTGAGTAATTCAAAAGCAGGCTTAATTCAGAACATGCATCACAAAACATAGAAATATAGTTCAAGACACACAAAGCTTTCCCCCTTTTGCCTAATCAAAAGAGGATGAACAACATCAAAAGCAACAATTCTAAAGGAAAAACAACAGTAAGTTTAGTAACACCACAAACCACTACAGAGAAACAGAAAGTCTAAAGGCAGTCACAAAACTAAGAGGCTAAGCTGAGGAGTTTGGTTAGGCAGAGGATGTTGCAGAAGAAGAGGAAGATTCCTTCTTGGCTTCAAGGGCTTGAACCCGCTTATCAAGCGCATGATGATTTACTATAAGAGCATTGATCATATTAAGCAGAGTTGAGTCAAGAGAAGCAAGAGGAATAGCTGGTGAAGTAACAGATGCAATCTTCAAGCGCCAACCCATCGAAGTGTGTTCTAGCGCCATCTTGCCCAAGGTGTAAGTTCCTAGATGATTAGTAGATTTCATCTCCACAGCCTCCAACCCTTCCAGTAGTACATTGAAAAATTTAAAGACCCACGTGAGCCAAGCAGTAGGGAATAATGTGGAGGGGTGTGTTTTGAGAGGCTTGTAGAGATTCATGAGATAAGAGAACACTAAGTAGTTGTTGAGAGGTGAGAGGATCAGGATGCATAGTAAGAGTTGTTTGCACTGATTCATATTCTGTTCCTAGACCAGATATTATGTAAGAGCATAGTTGAGCATTAGCCAGGGGTTCTCCAGCTGTAGAGAGAGTGCTAGCCATGGCTTTCATTTTTTTTTGAAATAATATGTGACAGTATGATTTCCTTTTTGTGTATTACCTAATTGGACTCTTACATGCATTGCTCTTGCAGTAGACTGGGTGGTAAACATCTCCTGGAGAATTTTCCAAGTTGCAGCTGCTGTGGTACACTCAACCACATTTCCAATAATGGCCTTAGAAAGGAGGTATTGATCACTAACATCACCATTTGATCATACTGCTCCCAAGTAGCTAAATCCAGATTTGGTTGTCCATTAATGTTTACAGAAGGCTTGACTTTTGATCCATCAATCCAGCCAAACAACATGTATCCTCTTAGTAGATAAACTATGCAATTCCAAGGTTTTTCCTGCATTTGACACATAAAGATGCATTAGTTCTCATTGAAACACAAACTAAAGGAAAAACACATGATGATGAGAAATATTGACCAATCTACTATGAATAATAGGAGTTTTCAACCCTTAAAAATAGATATATTTCACACTTATAAGGGACTTGGAGAAAACTGTTTTTTACAAAGCAACCACCAGGTTTTACACATGCTACTAAACCTAATCAAGTTTGTCAGTTTTAACGTTCTCTTTATGGCTTAAAGCAGTCTCCATAAGCCTATTATGCTAAGTTGAGTGCCTATCTAACTGATTCAGGGTTCATTGCATCACATTCTGATTCATTCTGGTTCATCTATCAACAAGGAAAGGCCATTGTCTATGTGCTTGTTTATGTTGATGACTCAAACTAACATTTGACACTCCTAACAAACTTGGTTACTAGGGGTTGAGAGGAAATCCGGTGGTACCAACTATGCGTAGTGTATTGGCTGGAGGACGGTGTCTGTATCAGATCCGGAATCCACAAATTTATTATCTCGGAGCCCAGAGGTTGGCTTAGCGTCTTTGACTTCTACTCACTAACGGGAGAATTTGGTTAGTCATGCGTCACACTAACGCTCATGCAATTTGGTAGTTTAATACTCATTCAATAGGGTTCATTTAATACCCGGTTAGTCATGCGTCACACTAACGGTCATGCAATTTGGTAGTTTAATACTCATTCAATAGGGTTCAAATAATACCCGACTAGTCATGCGTCACATTGACGGCCATGCAATTTGAGAGTTTGATACTCTCCTAGCAGGGTTCATAAATACCCGAATATATATTGACTTGTACTTGAAAAGTGACAATCCCATCGTGTGGATTGTCCGAGGATAATTGATTGAGGTCGTATACGAGTTTCCAAATATAATCTCGACACCCAGGTTGAACAGGGAACTTACTCATTTATTTTGATGTAGTGCTCTCGTTTTGATGGTTGGATTGGATTGTTTGATTGTTGTTACATGCTGATATGTTGTATGTTTATAGCACTTACACATATATTGTCAAAATAAAAATGAACCGCATGTATATTGACTAAGTAGTCGTGTGTAGCCCGTTAACTAGTGGGTTGCACGTTAACATACTCAGCGGTTGTGATGAGCCCTTTTGGTCCTAACATTTTTCAGGTACATGATGGAGATGTCTCCCGATCGAGAGTTGGTGGAGTAGATTTTGGACCGGGTATACTTTTGTTTTTGTTTATACCTCGGTTTGAACTTGTACTTTGATGTATATATTGGTTAAGGAGTAGTAAGCTTGTTTTTTACTCGGATTTGTAGTAAACTAGGTATGTATTTGTTTGGAGTTTAAGTTTCTAGTTTGTCAGACTGTTACAGTGGAACTTGAAAGACCTAGTTAATTAGATAACACCGGGATTAGTTTAAATTTTCCGCTGCGATTGCATTTAAGTTTGGCGCTGTTAATTACCGCTAATTGTGGATTACGAGTTGAGGTGCATTACACCATCGGACTATCATTGGAGGTTATTTAAGCTCCACAAAGCTTGATATAAGCTATGCTGTAAATAAAGTTTGTAGATTCATGCATTCAGAAGAATCATTCACTCGCAAGTAGTGAAGCGAATCCTTGAAGACTTGAATGACACAAAGAGTCTAGGCTTGTCGCTCCACTGGTGGCTAAATGGTGTTTTTACGGTCACACCTCTTCGCTTGGAGCTCGCTCGTCAACAAAGGGAGAATATAAGTCACTAGCTAATGCTGTTGCTGAGATCTTGTGGACTCAACAAAGTAATCAGTGAACTATGGTTAAAACTTACGAATCCCCCAATTGTCTACTGCGACAATGTGGGTGCTTCATACTTAGCTTGCGCCAAATCCAGTGCTCTATAAACTGGTGAAACATGTGGCGCTTAATTTCCATCAGATTCGTCATTTTCCCTAATCCTCACAACTGACCGACATGTTGACAAAACCCTCGTAGCTTTTCTATTTTCTTTGATTGAGGTCGATCCTACCCTTAACAGGGTAGCTTGACTCGAGGGAGGACAAACATGAGAGTATTACTAAGCCCAGTCCGTAAATAGTTTAGACAATAATAGTGCCTCTTTGTAATGGGCCTGAGATTTGTTCTAGCCCATAATTAATTGTTTCTATCTCTCTAGAGTCCACTACACACAGAATAAATATTATATGATGAATACAAGGCATCACGCCATTATGACATATTCATTTAAAACCCTATTTTATTCTCTATTCCTCACCACCTCTATCCTTGTATAGCAGTGTCACAAATTTGGCACACACAAAAAAAAAAAAAAAACGTTATAGGATTAAAGAGATCGATATATTTTGAGTTCGGTTAATTGTATGTAACATTTCGAAACGCGTGAGGTAGCTAAGGAATTAAACATATTGAAAACTTTGATATTGAGGTAATTAATGAACAAAGGAGATTAAGCATAATAAGATATTTGCAGTAGTGGTACTTGTGAACCAACCAAGCATGAGAATAAAGAAATTTGCATGGTTTGTTGACACTGGATGATATTTGAATTGAACATCACGTAAATATATACTAATTATAAAGAAAGTGGACACGAAAGTTTGGCCTTCGGGCTTGGTAATATGTACATTGGGGGACAACTACTTCCAAGCTACTCATCTTCCGAATGATTATGATATGCATGTTTCAAAATAAACTAGCATGCATGCATTACACAATATAAAGAGCTAGCGATCGAGTTGAAGATGTGTGGTTATATCTTAACAATTGAGGAGTAGAGGAAAGGCGAGAAGGAGTAGAATATCATCAGCTAGTAAACATGATGAAGAAAAAGCATGAGTATTTTGCCCTAGTTATGATGATATTCTACTTGCAGATTGGTAGAAGCATGGGGATAGGAATGTTTAATATCTCTGGAATGTTCGTGTTCGGAGATTCAATTGTTGATGTAGGGAATAACGATTACATCCCAACACTATTCAAGGCGGACTTCCCTCCTTACGGGAGAGATTATCCAAATAACTCCGCAACAGGAAGGTTTTGTAACGGAAAACTGGTCATCGATATGATGGCAGAAATGCTTGGGTATCGAGATTCAATTTACCCTTTACCATATTTAAGCCCACGTGCAGCGGGAAGAAACCTTCTCCGTGGAGTTAATTTTGCTTCTGCTGCGTCAGGATATGACGACAGTACCGCCTTACTCTTCGTTGAGTAGTCTTCTTTGAGATAATAAATTAATTAATTAATACCAGTTTTATTTTGTGCTGTTGTTGATTAATTAATTATTTCCATTGTTTTTGAATGTATGCAGCATGGAGTACCGATGTCGCAGCAACTCCAGTATTTCAGAGAGTATCAAGTGAGACTGGTGAGGATGAGAGGTCGACGCGGGATGAGATATTTCATAAATAACGCGGTCTACATTATTGGGGCTGGAAGTAGCGACTTCTTACTTAATTACTACATGAATCCTCTAGTCAGCAGGATTTTCTCTCCAAGACGTTATTCGGTTTATCTTGACGGAATCTTCTCAAGATTCGTGATGCAGCTGTACCGGTCAGGTGCGAGGATGATTGCTGTGACTAGCCTCCCTCCACTCGGTTGTCTTCCTTTGTCGATTACCCTCTTTGGTTTAGGAAGCTCCGATTGCATAGCACATATGAACCAGGATGCTAGGTATTTTAACAGAAGGTTGAACTCCACTGTTATCCGGCTCGAACGTCTGTTGCCTGGCCTCCATCTTGTCGTATTTGATATTTATAATCCACTTTATGATCTCATCCAACACCCATCAGATTATGGTATGTTTTAATTAATTAATACCATATTCTAATCTAAAAGAATATTATAATCTATATGTTAAATGTCAACCCCGAGTAATATCCTCAAACCAAACCAAGTTTAAGTTCAAAACCTACCTAAAAAAAATATTATATCTTTGTTTACTAATTACTACAACATTCTATATATTTAGGGATTGCGGAGTCAAGAAGAGGCTGCTGTGCAACGGGCACATTTGAAGCGACGTCGTTGCTGTGCAACCCGAGGTCAATAGGAACATGCAGAAATGCATCCGAGTATGTCTTCTGGGACAGCATTCATCCCACCGAAGCCACCAATACCTATCTCTCAAACAAGCTTCAATATTCAGGAATGCAACTTGTCGGACATAGACTTGCTAGGCCGCAGCCTACTTCCACCGGACCAGCTGGAATCAACCTTGTTAGGCCACCGCCAACTCCGTTCGCCGGACCTAACCCATAGAGTAGAGTAGAGACAGACGGCTTTATATTTATACAAATTGATCGATCGATCTTTCATGTTTTAGGTTGCGTATGTCGACTTCCTTCTGCTTTTTGCCCACCCAGCTCATGATGAAACAGTATGACTGTATGAGCAGTGGTGGATATATAGCACTAGCTACATGCAAAAGTTAAAAACGTACGTAGTTTTTTTTTTTTTTTTGAGGTAAAAAAAAAACGTACGTAGTTATATCAAGGCCGGGCGGGCCTATGTATTTAGCCTGCAATGAATGGGCCATATATAACAGCCTACAAAATAATTGAAAAAATATACTGGGCCTTAACTAAACCGGACTCAGCAAAATTTTTTTACTCCTTTCTAAGATGGTTCATATGACATTACAGCCCTAACAAAAAAAAAAGCCCGAACAAATGGAGAAAAGAAATATATATTTATATATTAGGTGGGTGGGTACATATTATTCATTTATTAAAGAAAACACTAGCTGATCATTTTCATTTGTGGGTAGTCATCGCGTCCTTCACCGTATCAACAGCACCCTGTGCCTTTGCCTGCATTTGCCCACCAACCTAGAAAGCAAACAAGTAGAATTAATAATTAATGTTTTTAATCATCAACACGAATTTATTTGTCGTGAATGGATGGAAATGATGAAAGAAATTATTAAAAGAAAAGAAAATCAGATCACACACATACAAAGATAAAAACCAATTAATTAACCAACCTCTTGTGCGGATTCCTTGGCGGATTGAGCAGCATTGGAAGCCTTGTCCATCATTTGGTTTGATTTCTCCTGTTTATCATGAATTCAATTGAAACAATATTCCGTTTCTATTTCTTATTCTTATTAGTACTAATATTAGATACGGTTGAATATTTGGATAATTTGATTAATTGAAATTCAAATTGTAAAAAAAAATATTAGATTTTAGTTATTTTAATTAAAAATTGAATTATCCAAATTAAATCTAAAATCAAATTAACCATTTTTAAATTATTCAAAATTTTACCAGAGGGAGTAAAAGACAAAAAAAACAAATTAATTTATTTTTTAGATAAATTCCAAATATTCAACCGAATGCATACCCAGATATTTCATGTTCAAAGGGTGGGAAAAAGTGGTAAATTGATCAGCTAACCTGGACTTGGCCCTTTGTCTGTCCTGCCTGGAAACTTGCGCTCTGAGAATTGTCCATAATTAATACAGGTAAGGTTATGATTTTCCGACCGACCTGGAAAGTAGTACTAGTGTATATGAAGACGGTTTTTAAGTTTGTTAATGAATAGAGGTATCAGTCATATATTTAAAGGTTATTCTGACCCATGGCTGTGTGACAAGTGTTAGGGTATGCATGCTACTGCCCATGAAATGTGGTGGTCACTTTTTGACCGGAGGAACGGTAAACTCTGATAAATTATATCACTCCCTCCCTTTCTTATCATTATACGCTATCCTATCGTTATTGACGTCATCAAAAAAAAATGTGGTACTTTTTGAACTCAAAATAAAACATAAAACTTTCTGTCAAACTTCTCTAAATAGAAAACTTTAATCTAAGGCCACGTTCTGAAGGCAGCATTTCAAGATTGATTAATAATTTTCTTTAATACATCCACAAAATAAATGCTCTAAATTCTTTCAGCTCCTCATTTAATACTCCTCATATTAGTGTTTTGCTCTCCGCATCTTCATCTAGCTCACAAAACAGACTCAGAACGGGTCTAAACCCGATTGTACAACTCGTATAAAAAATGAGCACGTTTCTCTGTTTTGTTTTCTCTCCCATGGTGAGAGGTTTCGACTCTTTAGCACCTGGTTCTTGGTGTTGCTCCCAAGCTGGCGCTGCTCCCAAGCCACTTCCCTAAACACCCAATACCCCATAAGTAATCATTCACGCATCAGGAACACGAACAAAATCTTACCAAACTCAGCCACTCATGTGTCCTCCCCTGTAGTCTCCATGCTCTCCGCCACTCATGGGTTCTACAACGCCAGCTAACCCTATCACATAGCTTCCATCAAAACTCCCCCTCATCATGAGCGTCCACTACCTCAACCTTCCGTTACCTTCCCACTCTAAACCATACCGCCTTCTCTATCCTGTTCTTCCTAATCATCGACTACTCAAACTCATTGCTCACAACACCCAATTCTTCCCGAACAAAGAACAATATGACAATTAGAATGGTGAACGAATCTTTTATTGAGCTGGACTGAGCCGCCCTCGCAAGGTTCTTCTTCCCCACAAACGTATCCTCAAGCTCTCTAGTCTTGGCTCTTCAAAATCAATGGAATGGACTGGGAGGCTTTCGATTCTGTAAATTGGTTCAAACCTCCTCTTGTTGGAGTTTGAATCGGTGGAGGTGATGAATGTGGTTCTGGTGCACGGTCCCTGGTGCATCAATGGTTTTTGTTTGCCCTGAAAACCGTGGAGCCCGACCTTCCTTTCAATCGCCAAACTTTCAGATGGGTACCCTTCTGTGTAATAGTCTATAAGGTTCCAAAAGTGCACCGCAACATCCACTCCACTTTGCAGTGATCCTGACATCGAAACTTGGTTACTTCACTGGGATCATGGAAGACCCAGAACCCTTTTACCGACGATTTATGTGGATTAAAGTGCTACTCAACCTTGAGGTTCCCCTTTTGTGAGCCATCAATGTCAACCTTGACGGTAAGATCTTCTCATTCGGTCTCTCATTCAATAACATTCCATTAATTTGCTCTAAATGTGGTATGTTCCCCCACACAGAAGAGAACTGCTCTCTGCCAAACAATAGACCATCTTTATTTGGTGTGTGGTTAAGTACCGAAGCTTTTCTTGCCAAAGCCTCTTCCATGGGCGGGCCTAGCAAGCACCATGGCATCGGCTATGTGTTGGGGCCTAGAAAAGCTTACCGCCAGCGAACGTAAAGAAGATTTGGGGGTCAAATGTTATGCATATGCTAAGGGGTTAATCAAGTATTGTCCAAACTATTCTTATATTCACTCAAACACTCTCAGACCTAATGTGGAGTGAAAGTGTGCTCGGTATAATGCTCCACTCCGACCAGTCATTAATAATTTAGTCGATCATTTGTTTTTAGTTCATTTTAGAGTTTTTTTTATCTTTTTCTATAAAAGAGTTAGATGTTAATTTAGAGAAATAAGGGGAAGCTTGTCTATTTGTATTCTTAATAGTTTTGTGTTTCTTAGAATTCATGTGCTTCTTATTAAAAAAAAAAAGATTATAATCAGATTATGGTCCTACCATTGACTGCTAATTTGTTATTTGTGAAGAAAATGCCAAATTTACTATAATCCTAAGTTGTGCATTCGTAGTAAGCAGCCAACTACCGTTACTTGTTACACTAAGTGACAGAAGTGTTATAAATCTAGCGAATTAAGTTAACCCTTAATGCTTCCGGTGCATTTCACTACACTAAGGACAAATAGTCAATATATGACATGGTGAACTCAATTTAGCATTATAGACAGCCTACCTAATTAAATCATTATCTTCATTCTCGTCATCACCACATCTAATCTCACCAACAAAACAAATTGATAATTATCGGTATTTCGGTGCTAAAGGGTGAGTTAAACAAATTGATAATTAGATGTTAAATTGGTATATTGAATGCTAGTATGGTGGGGTGGTATTTGTTGAAAGAAAAAGAAAACATAGATGTAAATGGGAATACGAACAATTTAGTAATATGAAGTTTTCTTAGGTTTTAGAAATAAATGGTAATACTATACAGGTTTTTGTCATGATGTAAACAAAACAAATAAAACAAAAAAATGATTTACATAGAGTAACAAAGAAATACTAATAGTTGTGAAGAGTAATTAATTAGGATTTATATATAAGCAACATACCGTTAAGAAAATAATGAGTAGGAAGAAATAAATTAAGGCATAAATTTAGGGTTAAAATAGTAAATAAGTGGTTTGGTTAGAGTGATAAATGCGTAATAAGAATAATCCCAAAATGGGAGATTTATGAAGTAATACTAAGGAAATATTAGAGTTTTAATAGGATTAGTAATTGGGATTTAAAAATCTATGTAGTTAAATGGTTGGAATTAATATTTTGGGGAAAATATTATGGTTAGTGGGAGAGATTAAGGAGTACTTATAGTAATTATCAAGAGGTTAAATGATAGTGATATTAAAATTTGAAATATAATATACAATTCGAGATTAAGGAAATAAAAGTAATTGAGTAAAAGAGAACTAGTATATGAGTAGAAGATTAAGGGGCTTTCACTTTGGGCTAAAAGGAAAGGGAAACGGTTTCATTCCGTTTGATATTGTTTGTTTAGACTTTTTAATAATTTGTTTCCCCAAATTTCATTTTTGTAAACCCCAAAAATTCTTTCTCTTATTCCCCGCATAACCACGTGGAAAACTTTTCCCTTTCCTCCAGCTAAAAATGTTTGTTGATGAATGAAACCCGAATGATATAGATTCGTTAATATACAGATAACATATTTCATTAAGAATTTTTTTTGCAAAATATTTTGCAAATCTAATAATAATAATTTGATTTAGATTTAAACTAATTAGCTCCCAACTAGATATTTTTAACATTTAAAATGAATATTACCTGTTTTGAAAATGGTAAAAAAAAGAACATAGAGTTATGGCGTAAGATTAAAAATAAATAAATATACAATTATTTAATATATGGGGTATTATAAAAAAATCTGGAATAACTTAACTTATGAAAATGATTAAATATGTGGAATGATTACATTTTAGATTAAGGCGAATTATTACTATTGAATGAAAGAGATAATTTTCAGAAAAATGGAATGATTTCATGTCCAAAACCAAAATAACAAAGGGAATCATGGGGAGTTTCATTTCGTTTCTGGGTCAGAACCAAACAGGCTTCTTGACTGGGGGGAATTCCTTTCCTTTCCTTTCCATTCTCTTTCCTGATCCCATTCCGTTTCCTTGTCTCGAAATGAACGCCCCCTAAGTGGTTTAATTGACTAATAAAATTGATTGCTAAATTATTTATAAATAATTAGTAAACTTAAGTAAGTTAATGATGGATCCATGAATCCTAGGTCAACGGTGAATTAGATTGTTATTACAAAAAGATAATATATGGATAAAGTGTAGGTAATTAATTATTAAGTAGTGAAGAAGGTTGATAATTATTGAATTTAATATATATGAATATATGTACAACTAAGCTTAAGGAAATATGATAAATGAATAATTAACTGGTAATATTAGAATAAAGAATGTAGCATTTATGTTAGTAAATTGGAACTAAATAAATGATAAATGATAAATGTTAGAACTTAGGATATGATTGGTAGTATGTTGAATTAAAAATTAATATGATAAGGGTTAGAATACAGAGGAGATCAATGGGTAAAATAATACAATATGTATATATATATTAGAAAGAGAGAGAGAGGGAGAGAGAGAGAGAGAAACTTTAGCCTAATAATATAGTTTGGGTAACATGATGGTTGAATGAAAAATAGGATATAAAAAGGGACGTAAGTTATCACCACACTCGAAAATTTGAGGAGATAGGAGTGCAAACTGAAGAATGAAATAATTCTATTATTCGGGTAAGAATGAGCTAAAATAAATTAGTGTATTCGTGTATATACAATGATATCGGTATCATATATTGAATTTTGGGTTACTATCAAATATTAGTATAAGATATACGGAATAACATTTCGATTATGGATGATTAATAGATTAGTGGGCTTGTAAGCAACCAAGGTGTTGGTTAATGATAATATGACCATTTAAAATAACGCATCTAGGAGAATTTTGTTACCAATAACTAGCAAATCTTTAAAGGTGAAATCGGTGGAGAAGATAGTTAACAAGAGTAGTACACTTTTAATTAGGGGATGTTGGGAATTAATGAATTTGTATCTACTTTCTAAATCTGGAATCTGATGACGAAGCTTGGGGTAGAATATCTGTTAAAGGGGCGCTTTCCATGTATGTTATTGTATGATCCGAATACCCTCGAGGGTCACCTTGGGTTTGGATGTGTGAAAATTGTTTGATAAGATATGTGTGTTTACTGCATTTTTTTATTTTATTCTTGCATGTTGAATGATATGATGTGGAGTATTATTCTTGCTTGAGTTTTACATATGTGTGTAAGTTCAAATGAGACAAGTACCAAATAAATGTACAAGAATATACCAATTATAAGTAATGACAAGAAGTAGGTATTTGAGGAAGGATGACAAATATTGGATATGATCATAATATATGAGTAACCTAAGAATGTTTCTTAGGTAATGTGGAAGAAAATTATGATGAGTAAAAACATGGATATGAGAATTATATCATATGATGGGGTATTAATTAATGATGAGAATTCCAAGAGGTTCTTAGTCGCGCGTTGTGATCACGAGTGGATGACTGAGATTAGGTCTACTCAAGATATTCGGTAGTCCAGCGAGTTGATTGATCGTTGGTCGGGTCACCCCGTCTGGTGTTGGTTACTACCGTAGGTGTCACACCTTACAATAAGGGAATTGTGTCATCTACTAATACAGTGGCACATCAGGGTTGAAATACCCCTAACCTTAAAAACTTAATTAAATGATCTACTAATGATCTAAGATGGTTAATAAACATCTAAATACTATTGGGGAACAATCTAAAAGATCTCAACAAGGCAAAACATGCTTTAAGATCGGTAAGGCCAAAAATGTGCTTTAAGACACCATGATGATTGTATGACCTCAAATAGGATCCAAAGTGGATTCCTAGGTATTGTAATGAAGTAAGGAACACAATAAAACTATTCTCAAAGAAAACTAAGCTCAGAAACACCCTGTGACACAAAATGTGCTCTAAAACACCTTAACGCACGTTTTTGTGTATGAGCTCTAAGATAATGACTTTTTGTCATTTTAAAGACTGGAGTATGTCATTTAAATTATTAATTTGACATAGTAGACTATATTTTAAAGTCTAAATCCAAGTTTGAAAATAAAAATACAAAAAATGACATTTATTTGTGAATAGTACCCAAATAGTGCAATTTCTAAGCACATTGACCAAGTTTGACCATTGGTCAACGAATTGACCAGCCTTATCTATGGGGTGTCGGCAGGATAAGGGAAGGGAGGACAGCACACAACATCAATTATTCAGTTTGCTACCTAATGTGGTGACTAAGCAAGTTACTATTCCATTTTATATGATTTTAAGCCTTTAAACACCATTTCTCACTCTCTCTTGCCTTTTGTTCCAATCCAGCCGAGCCATATGAGCTTCCTAACTCTCTCAAGCTGTATTCTTGAGTTAGGAAGGCAATTCAATCCATTAAGCTCCTAAGGTAATGATTTAAGTCATATTTTAGCTCTTTTTCTTCATTCTTTCACTATCAACACTTGGATCTCGTGGCTTATTCTTAGTGTTATAAGGTTATAACAAGAGCTAATTTCGGTTGAACCAAATTTAGGGACCAAGGAAGTCCAAATCTACATTTTAAGGTAAAAATATACCTTAAGGTTCTACACTTTGCATCCGGTTTCTTTCTTCTGATTTTTGTGAGTTTATACACTCATAATCTTCATATTTACATGTTCAATCAGTTGGTTAACCAATTGGAGCAAGGGTGACCGAAATCCAAAGGAAATACTCTTCTTTAAGGCATTTTGCCAAGGTAAAACCTATTACCACAGCAGCTTGTTGTTGTCTAAGTGTTTCCTATGTTTATATGGTGAATTTAACACCTTGTGGTGTGTCTAAACCAGGCCGAATTCATAAGGAAACTTCCAAGCATTTTTAAGGTGATTTTTGCCTTAAATCTTACATTAATTGTTCTTTATGGTTAAGCTCAAGCTTGGAGTATAACCATATCTTGTTTTGGTGTATTAAACATGTCTAAATGATGTGGTGAATTTTCCTTCAAGCTGCCGAGTTCATACAAGAGTAAACCAAGGTATAAACACCTTAAACTTATGATTTTATGTTATTCCTAGCATATATAATATGTGTGCCGAGAGTGAAATCATATATATGGGTTATATTAACCTAAGAATGGAAAAAAAATGGCTAAGATAAATTAAGCTAGTCATTTAAGTGATTTAATTAACATAATGGTCAAATTATGACATTATGTGGAAAAATATATAAACCATGGTGAGGCCGTGAGTTTATTGTGTTATTTGAGACATTTATATGTAATTTTATGTTATAAAGCAAGGTTGTAATAAGGCCATGTCATTAGGCCATTTTAATTTAAGTTTACAAGCTTATTTAGTTTAATTTATGCTTATATATTTAAGTTTGGGGCCAAACGGTAATTACTAGCTAAATAATAAGCCGTGGGCTTAATTTAGAGGAACTTAGAGTTTTTAAATGAATTTAATAAAAATTACAACATTTTATAAGGTTTTATGTCAAAATTGTAAAAATAGAAAACTATAGGTTAGGAATTGTAATTACCGAAAGGTTTGGGTCCAATTTGGGTATTAGAAGTCAAGTTGACTATATAGGAGACTTTGACTAAGTTTGGTGAATTTAAGGAATTAAAATACTACCTTACATTAAGATAGTAATTGAATTGTAAAAGATTTATAAGTCTTGGGGTGGTATTGTGATTTCCGAAAACTAGGGGTACTAAATGGAGTTTAGTACAAACCTTAGATTATTAGGAATTTTTAGGAGTTGATTTGGGTAAATTTGGAGTTTATATGAATTATTTAGGTATATTATAAGATATTTCATAACATTGTTGCAAATGGGTAACATATGAGGTAAAACCGAGATTTAGAGAAAGTATAAGGTTAATAATGATATTTATAACCTTTTGGTATAGTTTGGTAATTTTTGGGATTATATATAAGGTTTTATGAAGATATATGTATAATATATAGTTTTAGTGATATTAGAAACTATATGTTAAAAATGGGGTAAATTGGTGAATATAGAAAGTTAAGTGGTGGAAATTAAGTTTAAATAGACCATGGGATTTGTTCGGTACTTTGGAGAAATTATAACTATAGGTTATAATTGTTTTAATGACATAAATGTCAAAATATATGTTATATAACTATAATATAACATTGTATAAGATATGTGGTGGATTTTGTAAATATTTGAGAAATATAGGTGCTGTTCGAAATATAACATTTTTGAATGAAATTTATAATATGGTTTTTAATGATATAAGAGTTATAACATTTATAATATAAGAGGTATTCATTAAAAGGAATGAATATATATTATAATGACTTACCATATAATAAATAGTCCTATAATGCATATATATAAATAAATATATGTTATATTGTGGAAAATATGATATAGTTCAATAACTACATATTACCACAATTAAAATGATATGGGATAAAGGGAAAAGAATTATAAACATTGGATATGGAATTCTAATGTTAAGAGTGTACATGAAATAATAAGGATTTATATAATTCAAAGTATTTGTACATATGAAATATACAACATTACACTTGGAAAAACTAACCTTAGAAAATAAATACTAAGGTGAGATGTATAATTTATGATTAAGATTATACATGCAATATAGTGATAAACTATATCATACACAAGGTGTATAAAAACTACATGCGATAATAAACGTTTAAAGTTAAGTGTATTAATATACTCGACGTAACCACGCATGTGATATAGCGTTTTTCCTAAATCCCGAGTTAAACCGAAAACCCGACTAACGTTATTAGTTAACAGCGGGGTATATATAAACCAGGGTAGATTAATAACGGTACGGGGTGCCGTAGTGTATTGTTAATATGAGATGCTGATGCATAGTGTGATGTATATTAATAGATTGATTAGAGGCGTCTCGAGGATCTCCAGAGATTTTAGCTGATTCATACTCCACCGTAATACAATCCGGGTGAACGGTATGTTATTTATGTGGCTTGATTGTCTCTGAGGATTTCCTCAGTTCAGACATTGAGTGAAAATCTGTGATAAGATTGAATGTCTGCTTGTATGAATTAATATGCTTGAGTTGTATATTAATGCTGCTTATTATTATTACTGTTGAACGGTAACAGTACAGTTCGTATATATGAACATATTATAAAACGAACTAGCGGCAATGATGCTATCTTATATGAGTAATATAAGGAACGTAAGTAAACGTTGTAGCATTAGGATAATAAGATATATATATTATCTGAGACTTGTATATGGAGCATTGGCCTTTTTAACGCCGCTCTTGTATCTAACACTGGATCCCGAGTTGACATACTCAGGAATAGACTAACGACCTTAGTCTGCTGTGTTAGGAAAAAAAAATAGTAAAACAAATGCGATGGTATAGATCAGTTTATCAAAAGGATGTGGCTCTTGCTATGAACTGTGATCCATTAACGATACTAGGATACCGTGTGGTAACCGTAAGTATCTGGATAAATTTCCAACGGACTACAGATGGTTCGTAGGTCGGAGACTCTACCGCTGGAGTGGCTACTGCCGTGTGTGACTCGCCATAGGCGATAGGTAACTTAGAGACACGTTGTTCTAACGAGGCGTTGTCATCAGGCGTGACTGAACAATTACGGACGACTATATTAGCTCGTACATTAGGCGAACATTATTTGGGCTTGCATGCCAAAGACGGGAATCATACTTATTTGTGGTTCTCGTTCTTTCGCCTTATTGTTCACTGGTTATGCTTTGTGGTTATGTTTGGTATGTTGGTAACGTTGATTAAATGAGTCGCTGTACTCATATGTGTTTGTTGTGAATTGGATTAATTGGATCGTTGTACTTATATCTATGTTGTGAATTGGATGAGTCGAGTCGCTGTGCTCGTGTGTGGATTATGGTGGATTGTTTGGTCGAGTGAGTCGACGTACTCAACTATGAATTATTAAGTGTTTGTTGGATTGGAGTCTATGTACTCATATAAGCGTTGTAACGCTTACAGTGGTATATTAAGATGCGATGTGTGAAGCCGGGGGCTTGTTTAATATTTGAGTTCACTGCAATATATATTGTTGCTTTACAGTTATTATATAAAACTATTTGCATGAAAATGAATCGCATGCTCTCGACCAATTAACTGAGGGTCAGAGGGGGCATGACGGTCATGTAGTAACATACTCAGCAGGGGCTGATTCCATACCACAAACAAACATTTTTGCAGGTATGCAGCTTCCGGTGTCGACAAAGAGAGTGACGCGCTGGGTAGTTTGATTACAGTTATTTAATCATGCACTGTTGCATTTTGATAAGAACCTAGAAACGTGTATAGGATTTGGATACTTAGAATGCTCACTGTGAATGTATTTTATTTTGGTTTGGGAAGTTTAGATCTATCTCTTGTTGTCACTGTGGGAAAATGTTTCGTATTTAAGATTGTATCAGTAAGCACGTTATTACTCGTATGGGCGAGTAAGAACGGTAACACCAGTAGTACAATTGTTGTGATTACCGCTGCGATTATAAAGTTAATTAAGTTGATTAGGAGCCGAATAGAGTAGGGGTGTTACAAGGGTTATGGGATAAAGAAATTGAGAGCTAAACCATCCGTATAATGCAACTACATACTTAATAATTATTATAAGATACTATGAACCTTAATAAGTTTGAAGTCCTGAAAATGTATGATCTCAAAATTATTTATGCAATATTTGTTGTATGTTTATCTATCACTTGAGTTGATTATGTGAATGATTTATTCTATTGTATTCATGATATGATTGTTGTCTTTTGAATGGTTTGGATATTTATGTGTTATATTTTATTGATTTACTGAAAATTGGATTATAATAAAATGAACTACATGCTAACTTTGACCAAATAACTTAAGTATGGTTTGAAAGTGTATGAGGATTATATAATAGCATACTCAGAGTTGGGCTGACCCCTCCAACAATATTTTTACAGGTATGTGTACAAAGATGCTCAGCCGGAGTGTGGGAATGGGTAACTTTGGGATAGATGCTAATAGTGTGTTATAGGTAAATAAGTTTATAAAGTCATGCACATTGTTCCTATTAGGTTGTTGGTAGCCTTGTTGTACATTTAGGTGTACAACGGCGGTAACATCTAGTAGACGTTAGAGATTTCTTCTGCCGCTACTAAGAGAATAACTAATTGGAATAATAAGGATTAATGGTATTGTTAATGGATTAGAAACATGGGATGTTACAATTTTAGAGTTTTTTTTATCTTTTCCTATAAAAGAGTTAGATGTTAATTTAGAGAAATAAGGGGAAGATTGTCTATTTGTATTCTTAATAGATTTGTATTTCTTAGAATTCATATGCTTATTAAAAAAAAGATTATAATAAGATGTTGGTCCTTGCATTGACTATTAATTTGTTATTTGTGAAGAAAACGTCAAATTTACTCTAATCCTAGGTTGTGCATTCTTAGTAAGCAGCCAACTACCGTTACTTGTTACACTAAGTGACAAAGTGTTATAAACCTAGTGAATTTAAGTTAACCCTTAATGCTTCCGGTGCATTTCACTACATCTAAGGATAAATAGTCAATATATGACATGGTGAACTCAATTTAACATTATAGTTAGCCTATGTAATTAAATCATTATCTTAATTCTCATCATCACCACATCTAATCTCACCAACAAAAAAGATTATGCTAGGAGATGGTACTTAGATTGAATTGAATGCAATTTGTAATATTTGGAAAATATTTTATATTTCTATATATATATTAATTTTTCTAAAAAACTAAAAATATGTATAACTTTACTATTAAATTGTTTGATATGTTGCATATGAACCAAATAATGAAAATTTTCTATCATTTTTTCAATTTACAAAATATTATAGTTTCATCTATCCATAATTACTATTATCATGCTTATTAATTTTGCTATCATTATCACCGATAGTAGCAAGTTTTAACAAACTTCTCTAATTCAAATATAAAACAAAACACACAAAATCAAATTATTATTTAAAAATACGCGCTTTTGTGCAAATAACCCTCCCATCATTTCTTTTATTGATCAAAAGAAAAAAAAACACTTAGTTCCAACTTCAAACAACAATAATTAGCAAGGTTGTTGTGATTACTTAGAAAAAAATCATAACTAACTTCTCTATTTAAATGAGAAAATCAAAACAAACTTTCAATTTTATTTAAAAAAGTTTGTTTTTTTTAAATTAGAAATAAGTATTGCTTTACCCTAAAGTTGTACCATTTGTTGCGTACAAGTCAAATATATAATTGTCCTATCATTTTTACCATATTAATAAAAATTAAAGATGCCAATTTGATTCATCTAGTCATAATTACTATTATCATTCATATTAATTTTGTTTTCCTTATCATCAATATTTTTTTCTTGGGCATTAGTAAAAACAAGTTAAACAAACTTCTCTACTTCAAGAAACAACCAAAACATATTTTAATTTTTTTAATAAAAAGTGTGTTTTAGTGTAAATAACCCTCCCGTCATCTTTACTCACAGATAAATTATTACCTTATCTAGATTAGGAATAGGACTGGTGACTTCCTTCACTTCAACATTTGCTCAAACAACAATAAATAATATAATAATTGACATGATACCGTATAAAAATAAAATGTTTTAAAATATTCAAATTGATTTGAGATGTTAGCATATCTTGGATAAACATGAAAAAATATATTTAAAAGCCATATAAAGTTTATAAAAAATTTAATACATTGAAATATATAAAGTATATATACCATGTTAAATTATATTTTATATTTCTATATCATGTTAAATACTATATAAACCCATAAAAATTAATACTATTCATATGTATGATCCAAATAAACAGAATTTGGAATATTCAAATAATATTTTATATTCAATTTAAATATTTAAATTATAATTTTTGAATACTATATATATATTTATAACTTTATGATTAAGTTTTACAATTTGTGACCAAATCAAATAATTTTTTTCTATCATTTTTATGATTTAAGAAAATTTGAAGATGTCGTTTAGATTGATGTAGCTATAACTGTAACACCCCAACTACAAACACTGTACTCAACAACAGTTCGCAGCAGAAAATACTACACAACACTTAACTCGTAAGACTGGTGTTACACACCGTTAGCCACCCACGTGGCTAACAAGGCTAATACTTACACAATGTATTAGTCTGATGGACCAGATTCCCGAGCACTTACACTTTACAACCTCATTCCATTTCAAAACCAAGTCAACACATTTACATTACATACTGTACCGAGTATTTACAACCTATTGCCGATAATTAACAAGTTTGGTCTTACTTTACTAACAAATATACTTTACACAACATGAACTACCCATGCACCGCAACTCCCATCCTACTCTCGAACAAAGGGCTGCTTCACTGTACCTGAAAAGTAATGGGTGGCCCCAAAGGGGCTTAGCACCTTTGCTGGTATGGTAGACGTGCAACCCGCTACTACCGGGCCACACATAACTATTTGTCGTCTGAACATACGATTAATTCATTTAAAACATACATGAAAAACTGTAGACATTCAATATGCTTACATTCAACACTTATCCAAACATTATAATACGATCAACAAGATGAACACATCACTGTTTGTTAGATTACATTACGGTGTTCTTAGGCCCTTGAGAGTTTTTATCTTAACGAAACCTCATTCTTATAAATCAACACTTATCCGTTAGTTGGGATACAGGGTTGTCTTCAATGATCAACGTACACAATCACAACGACATACATCACACATCAACTTATACACAACATAACTCGGGAAGGAGTCACGTGAGGACTCGGACCGTAATAAGCGTTAGTCAACATTATAGAGCCTAGAGAATATCTTTATTCTCATGTCGAGCCCATTACATAACACATTACTGTTCTTCTTAGAGAACATATACTTTACTTAAGATATGTTGGACATACTATAGACCCGAACATACCATACACAATTACTTTACTTAGATGTGCCGGTCATAATATAGACCCGATCACACCATACACAATTATTTTACTTAGATGTATCGGTCATAATATAGACTCAATCATACCATATACATATCCCCTAACCCCGTTCATAAGTCAAGGCAGGAGAGCCATTTATGAGGCTCGTGGGAGATTGAATTCCAAGAAGGAAAACAACCATACAAGGGACAGAGTCGAATCTGATATAGATATCAACTCCCATACATACACGCGCGACGGAACTACCGGATTCCTCACCCCCTAATTATACATAGGTTAGAAGCTCCCTTATGGAACTCAATACATCATGACACACCACAATGTTATAAGTCTAGTTAGAAACACACAGGGGAGGTAACACATTCACACAACACAATCCACAGCTAACACATGAATTGCCGTAGTTAGAACGTTCCCGTAGGTTGGGACGCTAAAACTGAATACCGATCTCTTATGTGAATCCTAGAGTTGGTTAACTAACGGGATTAACACTTACTCAAGTTTAGACGGTATCGAGAACAACGTGGTACATAAATGAATTACTGTAAACTCATTACATGCTTTATCTTATAAAGTCATAACATCCATAAAACACACAAACACACCAGCCGAGTATAACTTGACAGGACACAGGTTGCAAGAAAACCATACCTTTCACCATGGGTTTACTCTACCGTGTCATCTTGCGTTCTTCGGATCTTACTCGACTCACTGGTAACATTTCAAGGGGTTCTATTAACATTAAGGTAGTACAGTATGTAAATAACTACTACTCCCGTAGTTAGCCCCGTTATCCCGTTATCCTTATCTTTGCTCTTGTGAACTTAGGTTCTTACTTCCACAATCAATCTAGCACTTGTTTATACTTCTAAGGACCTTTACATGTCACCAAAAATAGGCCTAAACATCATATAAAACCATTACCATTCAATTCCTCATCATTAGAACCCTTTAAGGCACTCTCGGTGAAATTCTGGAGGTGGTTTGGGACTTGGTCCGGACCCAAAGTCCCGGACCAATGCAGTTTGTTACTCTCAGCCATTTTTTCCACCTGGTCCAGGTCCTGGTCCTGGATTAGGGTCCCGGACCAACACACTAGCTCATTTTCGGGGCATTTTTAAGGGCGGTCCGGGACTTGGTCCGGCCCCTAAGTCCCGGACCTTGCTAAAAAGCTGCTTAAATTACATTTTTCTACCCCAAATTCAACCTTAAACCTCACCCAATCTTTTCCTAATGTTTCCACATGTTTCCAAACATGTTAAACACCTTAAACACTCTTTAAACCTCCTTAAATCATTGGTCATACTCATGCTCAATTCTTGCTCAATTTAACAAATCTACATTTCTCATTTTTGCACTTATGGACACTAGTGCATTTCTAGAACTTCTCTTGACAGTTTTTACCTTAGTCTCAACCTATATGATCATTCCAAATTCTTCCAAGGCAAATGCATCACTAGCTCCCAATTTCATCCTCCATTACAAGGTCATGCACACTAGTTCTTTCCTAGGAATTCAAAGCACTAAAACACCATTTTTTTTCTACAGATTTTTGCATTACTCCAATCCATTCTCCAACTACCATTTCAAGGTGATTACTTTACTCAACTCAACACTATAAACACCTAGTTTCTCCAACTCATAAAGTCACCTAAAACACTTCATTTCTACCAAAATTTCGCCATAGTTCACCTACATTCTTAGTATGCCCAAATGCATTATTTTCACTTCCTAAAACCATTCAAACTAGCCATACCCAATATTGGGCACTAACAACACACGATCTCATTCAAAATTCATTCAACACAATGTAATGCAATAATCATAAATTACATGGCTCCAAGGCCCTTAAATCACACAATAATTCACCTTTGCATTAAGCATAAATCACAATTCTCTCTTATAGAGATCAAACACATTTCCACCATAAATTTTGGTTCATTCTTTTAAATTCCCATCCCAAAATTTTAAAACATATAGGATATACATTAAGGTAAATTTCTTACCTTAAGCTCATAAGTTCCTCTTTCCTTTTTTCAAATCTTCTCCTCTCCTCTTTGTTGATTAAAATCGGTCATGGGGCATTGCCATTGACCAACACACTAGATCAATACCCAAGGCCACTGGAGCACAATAAACACTAATTAAACTCTTAAACCCCTTGGAATAACTCTAGAATTCAATGGAAGTGCTTAAAGCACTAAGTTAGGGTTTTACCTTGGAGTTCTAGAATGGATCTCAACCATAAATCAAATGAGGGTTCCAACCACCATTGGAGACTTGAACAAAATGCTCAAACCAAGAAAGAAAACAAGGAATCAAGAGGGGCAAAAATCGGCTACAAGAAGAAATGAAGAAAAAATGGGATTTTTTTGAATTTTCTTACCTTAAAGCAAAGAGGAGATCTTCTAGCACCTTAAAATTTGATTTTCTCTTCAAATGGGCTATACCCATGGAGGTAAACTTAAACCATTTGAGATTTGGAAAAGAGGGAAAGATAGCCCTTGATGAGAGGAAGAAGAATATGTAATTATTTTTGTGTTTGGAGCTTGGTAGAAGCTTGGGCAAACAAGGAAAAGAGAGGGAAGCCATGGGAGAAGCTTGTGCTGGCGCAAGGTAGAAGAAGAGAGGGAGGTGGAACGGCTGGGAGGAAATGGGAAAGGAAAATAACGTGAGTGAGGGGGAGGAAATGAAAAGTGAGAGGAGAGAGAGAAGATAAAAGTACTTTTGTACTTTTACTTTTTCACTTTTGTTCTTGTAACACCTCTAATCCTAAACCTGTAATAACGTCGCAAGTCGTAGCATAATAAATAACAATTCGCAGCGGAAAATAAAACTATCTACCTTGGTGTTACACGCCGTTACACACCCTTGTGAGTAACAAGGCACCCTTACTCTTTCCAACAAAACAACTCCTCACGCTGTGATGAACAGATACTGAGCACTCTAATTATTACAAACCAAAACCAACTAAATGAGCAACTAACTGAATACAACAACCTCCTTAAAACAATACAAAACGAAACCAAAGGTGTTTGTGGAAAACACAACTGCTACCCCCGAGTCCCGCACTCCGGCTTGAGTCTTCTTCAATAACCTGGAATGTTTGGCCCATTGAAGGACTCAGCAATCGAAATGCTGGTATGCTAAATGTAGTCTTAAATCATCAAGATTCCTTAAGTCGTTTTAGCCATCTTGATATTAGGTTCATTACATAATATGCCGGTTTACAATAATAACAGTGATAACTGTAAACATTAAACAATCACATAACAACTCACCTGTAAACACCAATGTACAATAGTACACAACACCAATAACCACACATCAATAATCCATAGTAATAACCAATAATCTCACCTTAATAACAATAACCAATAATCACACATTAATAATCTAAACAAGATACGCGTATTAAACTGTACTTGTTAGTTGGCCACCTGGCCCTTATCCTTTAAACCAATCACTTAACCTTTTCCAATTAAATTCCACCTCAGGCGTCATGTCAAGACAACCCTTAATAACTTATTAATGAACTTGAGTCCCCTGGGTTCCAATGGAACCGTTACCAGCTGACCTTATGACCCTGGATAATATATTGACCGATCCGGTCGAACCTGTGCACCAACGGCAGTGCCTTCCGCCATCCCCGTATGTGGCTGATGGATTCCCTTGAGTGACTCCCCATTGAGTCTCTCGTAGTGATCACAATGCGCAACTAGAAAGTCGAAACAGCCTGGATTCCTCTCTTTATAAGTTAGCCCTTTAGTCAGTGGTACCATGACCAATACTTGATTTAAGACTATAACAGTTGACCATCAGTTAGGTTCAATAATACCTAAAGGTCAGTTAGTCTTGTTCCAGTTTAGGTGTATAACCTTCCAGTCATAAGACGTTCGCGTATAAAATACAACGCAACAGTTTGAGCAATACAGTACACAATATCATATACATAAAATCACAGATATCGCTCTTAATAATTAAACACATAATGTCTGGACCTTAGGATAATCCTTAGGACATTCGGACCACACAATTAACATACCGTTCACCAAGTAACTGCTAGCTTGACAAATCCCTGTTCAATAGTCCCTTCCCGTACGCTGTTATATAAACATGCAATACCGGGTAATATTAATATAACTGTCCACTAAATATTTCAGTACTGTTACTGTAGCGTTTATACCCGTTGTATAATAGTTCTGTATGTTCTTTATTTCTCCCTGTTATTTAATAGTGAATCTAGATAGTTCATTAGTTCATTATTTTATGTGATCTCCACATGTGATAATGAATTTCCAATTTAAGACATATCTTTATCTCATTAATTATATACCCATAATTATTTCCACTTATTCCATATATCAATATGATTTGATTATCTTTAATATATCCATAATTGTTTTATAAACTTTATATTATATTCTTTTGGTTATTTTTATCATAACCACAATTATTTCATAAACCTTATATTATCCTCCATAGTATATCATAATACATCATATTACCTAGTTTCAATTCCTTCCTTTATTAAATTACAAAACCAACCTTATTAATTCGGTATTTATATATTATACCCAACAACTTAATAAATTACTAAATAACCACATATAATTTCCGGTAATCATAATTGAACCTATTAACTTTTACAACTTACCAAATAACCATATACTTTTATAATTTACTAAATACCCATATTAATTTTCAGAAATTGTAAAACAAATATATTAACTTTTATAGATTGCCAAATAACCTCATAACTTTTGTAATTCACTAATCACCCACATTAACCTTTGTAATTATTAATTAACCCCTTTAGACTTTCGATAATTACAACCAAATATTCTAATCTTTTTATAAGTCACCAAATGACCACATATACTTTCGGTCTTAACATATATCTTTCCTTTATTCACAATTTAACCCCAAAACTTTATATAAGTTACATATTAACTTATAAACTATAGTTTTAATATTTAATTTTCTTTAAATACCGAAAAGGTCCTTATACTTTTACAAGTTGCACTTTCGCCCCTTGTTAAATTCGGTTTCATAAATATATTTCCTAAAATTACATATTCACCCCATAACCTTTATAAACTTAATATTTTATGTCACAAATCATTTTAACCCAAAGTTTTTGGTCAACAGTTTGACCAAGACTTAATTTCATAACTAATACTTTAATACACCCATAAAATCATGTATATTCTCGGTTATACTCCAATCTTCCCAATAATTACAAAATAGTCCCAAAACTTTATAAATTGTTATTTTAACACTTAACCACTTATTTAAATTCACCAAAACTCATAATATTAATTCCTACCTTATATCATAACATAAATTTACCAAATAACTCCTTATACTCTCGGTTTTCATATTTTGTACTCCAAACTTCTCAAAATTTATATTTTTCCCACATAACTTATTTAACTAGCCATTTAAATACTTGTAGCCATTTTTAATGTTCCCAAAATTTATAATATAAGCTAATATACTTATATACTTTCAAAAATCATCAATTAATACATTTCATTCTCGGCCATAATAATACCTTACTATATAGTTTTTAAAACTTGATTTAAACCTTATAATATATACATTTAAATGTATATAAGCCATATAACACTTCTAAAAATTATGTTAATGACTTAGAATGATTATAATCTCAAAATAGAACAAATAACTCTTAGATATTTCGGTTTACATATATATGCACCTTAATTAATTTTTGTGACACCAACTTATACCTTAAGGTAATAATCTTACCTTATATGTTACAAATTATTTTTCCTTAATATTTAACCTCATATTTTTGGCCTTAATTTATTTAGAGGGTATACATAATTTTTATACCAAAGTTTGAAGCTTAATTCAAACTTAACCTTAATAAACCTTAATTATATAAACTTACTCCTTAAATCAAGACAATTCTTGTACTTGATTTCTCCTTGAATTCCAAGCTCTCCAAATGCTATTTTGATGAAGAGAATTCGGCCTCCTTGTTTATATTTAGGAGATCCATTTGTTAGACTTCTAACTAAAATTATAAATAAGATTTGGAGTAATTTTACAAGAGTTTACCTTAGGAATTTTTCAAGGAATTTTTGGTAGACCTTGAGATGATTGTAGATCTAAATTTTCTTCATGAAATAATGAAGAGAATATGGATTTAGAAGCTCTTAATTTTTGAAAATGATTTAGGTAATTACTTAGGATTTTTCAACATGAAAATATACCTTAACTTGCTCTTGTTGTTCCTTGTGTTGTTGTTGAATCTAGGAACCTCCTTGGAACATTTAAAGCTTGGCGATTTTAGCAAGGTTGCTAGGATGTAGAAGCTAAATTTACATAGAAATGGTGTTAGAACTTAGATCACCATTAATGGAGCTTAGAAGCTCTAAGGAAGAACTTAGCAAATGAAGAAGAAAAAGAGAGGATGTAGAAGCTTACCCATTCGGTTGTGTGAGGCAAATGAGCATAACACCCACGTAGGGAGATAAGGAAGGAATGAAAGAATGGAATTATTTTTGACAATAATTGCCAAGTAGTTTAATCTTTCTTTTGTTTAATAATTTGGTGTTTGGCTCAAAAAGATACTCACCCTTATTGTAGTCCATCGGCTGATTGATAAGGAAATTGAAGACTTTCATTGACAACTTGTAATAAGAAGACAAAGACAAGGTTGGTACATGTCTCCTTTGAATTTTCTAAGCTACTTTGTCTTTGTTCCATCCTTGTATTTACGGTATTATATGAGCATATAGTAGGCTGATTTCTTTGATAATTGAAGACCATATATCATGGCTAGATAGGTAGACAATTTAGCTTGATTTAATAAGGCAACAAGCCTTTTTTTCTTATTGAAATCGGCCACACATGCCTATAGATGACAATTGATTTTTGATTTGTATTAGACAATAGATCATGCTAGTTAGGTGGTTGTCTTTCTTGACTAATTGACAGCAAAATTCACTCCTTTTCTTGGTCCCAATCGGCTGCACATGTGGTGGTAAGCAACTTGATTTTTGTTTGCTTGCAACTTGTAAAAGGTAAGTCTAGCTTATATTTAATTTCCTTTGTTTTTTTCCAAAAGCTAACTCTCTTTGTTTTCTTGCATGTCACACAGTTGAGGAGGTTGTAATTGACTGCAATTAATTGTTACATTATCATATAGTATAGATAGGGATGAGTCATCTTATCATAAGACAATTTTTGAATCAAAACTAGTCCAATTTGACCCTAAATGGCGCCCAAGTTAGAGGACAAATGGAGTTGATTTTTAATTTGATTTTTGCTACAATAATTGTACTAAGATCATACTAATATGTGTAATAGGTTCCAGCATTTATTTGGTACATTTATATGATGGTAAAAGATGAAAGTTTTAAGGTAAAAATGCTGATTTTTGGTACCTTTTGGTCCCAAAAATCGCCCCTATTTGTACTATGAATTTAGTACTGGCATTGATTGATTTAGATGGTCAATTTATTCCCTTTTAACATTATTAACTCGTGACTCCTCAAAAACTTCAAGGCAATTGCGTAAAACGCATTTTTGTGACACCCGAAGGTGCGTTTTTGTGCTTTAAGGATTTTCTGAAAAATAATTAGTCGCTATGAGTTCCAAGTGTTTATTGACATTTTTTATAGTCAATAATAATATGTTAAGGTGTTACATTGAGTTATATGGGGTTATATAAACTCGTAACTCAATTTTCGGCCTACCGGGACATTCCCGGGGCAAAAAGGAGCGTTAAGAAATTCGTCCGAGCACTTTGTGTATTTTTGAAAAAGTGGCTTGCGCATTCTCTTTAGAATGGTGAATATTAATGATAGGAACTCTTAGAATAATTTATATTGGAGTTTGTGCCACTACGGTACCTCTCCGGGGCACTCCCGAGGGTTTATGGGGCCCTCATCGGGAACCTCCGAGCACTTTGTCTTTAACTGAGAATTTATCTTGAGAACTTCATCTTAACTGTTCCTTAAAATGTTATTGTGCATTTAGAATGACGTGTAATGCTTTACTTTATTTATTAGAGTATTTCCTGGACTTACGGGCCTGAAGGGGCCCTTAAGGGAACTCCCGGGCATATTATATTTTTACTCAGTTCTAACTGAGGGCTTGTATTTTAAAGATCATAAAATGATCCTTGATTAACTTCATATAAGTTTTATAGCTTATATAACTTGTTTAGCTTAAGGTCGGGCTTTAACGCAAGTTTTTGACCTTAAGGAGTTTAGGTGCGTTTTAACGCCCAAGAGCTTATATAATTTTCTCAGGGTTTAATAATCCCCCAAATAATATTTATTTACCATTATTTAATTACTTAAAGGTTAGGGGTATTTCAGTTCTTTTAACAAATAAACTAGCTAGTTAAGTGTGGGAGAGGTGTGCTGGACACTATTAAAACCGGCTCCCATTAGTCAGCTAGAGAGGGGCGGTTTCGTCTTTTCACAAGAAATGCTCGTTAAAATTCCCGGTTTGGCATTATTCACTAACCGGGCCCGTTTTCTAGATTTTTCTCTTTTTCTTTATTTTTAATGGTTCTTAGGCTCCCATTAATGTTTAATTATAGTTATATAGTCAACTATAATCTTTACGGGCCTGTTTGACCACTTAAATTCACATTTTCGGGTTTTCTCGAAAAACATACTTTAAAGCTTCATTTGGGTTTAACCCTCTATATGGATCTGGTTTCTTCGGGATTTGTTCCTACGTGTTATTTAGGCATAATTAATCCTTAAGAATCCATCTAGGACCCTATTCGAGGTAATATACCTCCTATGATTACATAACGCGCGTTTTTACGTTTTATAACTTTTACGTGTTTTCCTTTTTCTTTTGGTTTCTCTTTCTTCATCAATGTTATTAAAGACTTAATTAGCCTTATAAAATCATAATTACACAATTTATTAACACATTTAAGTTTGAGGTATTTCAATCTACCCCCTTTAAAAGAACTTTGTCCTCAAAGTTCCACAATTCCCGTGCATCATTTAATTAGAATACAGGGATTACTTTTGCAACATAAATCTTACATATCAAAATACATCTGATATAAACCTTCAAACTCAATGGTCTGGATAATGTATACTATACATAACACACAACATGTCTTAGCATGTATAGCAATTGAAAATACTCTTTTACATTCTCTCCATGGGCTTGGTCCTAAGACTACAAGACATCTCAGTCTTTGAGTCCCATATCGAGTAATACACATGGTGATCTCGTAGGTACCGGTCGCAATGAACACTTATGTTTCTGGTCCCAGGTCCTTTGGAAGATCAAAATAATTACATACACTTTGTGGTATTCTTCTCATGTCACCGGTCCGAAGACAAAAGGCTCATACGTCCTCGGCTTGTGAGCGAGACTAAAATAACAGAAAATCCTTTTTACAAGGTCAAGTAGAAGAAAATCATTTATTTGAAAATATCAATTGAAAATCCTTTTTGAAAACGCAATACAACTCCAAGTCCAATTTATGCTAACTGTATCTTTTCTTAACGTGATTATTTGTGACCACTTATAGGGAGCTTCAAGAGTCATCCAACCTTGATGTGATCAGCATCAGTGTTGAACTATCTTTCCACCCCCATTTTGTGTTCAGTTTCCCTTAATAGCATGCAAATCAAGTTCCACCTCCCACTTCAGTTTCAAACAAGCAACTAATTCAAACATTTACCATTTTCTATCTTTTTAAATCCTTCTAGTCATAATCATTGAGCAACACATCTCCAAAGGATGGAACTCTGTCCATCAATTATTCTCAATTCGCCTCTAATCAAGTTACCTAGGGAATTTAATTCTCACTAGTATCTAGATAGGTTTCATACCACTTCATACATCACAATACTATTACCAGTCTCAAATAACATATATCATCGGGGTTTTAGGTCCCCGGGAGTTTTTCTACTCCCTTACACTTGTAGTCTCACACCAAAATTAACAAGGTAGGTACATTTATAACAATGGTACAATTAGACTTATGAGTGAATACATATGTTTATATAACATATACATCAAGCATTAAAACAATTTCTTTGTGCTATGCACACCATAGTTCCCGTACACTTGTACGTAAACATAAACTAAGCGATTTTTCGCTCTACCCCCCTTAAAAGGGATTATGCCCACGTAATCGACCATATGTTATCACTTAACATTGGTTTAAGACGTTCCGTCGTCATGAAGTGTTTTAACTTCCACGCAGTTTATTATACTATACGTTTTAATCAGAGGGTCTTAACCATATTGGCGGTTTAGTCCCTAAACCAAGAGTTCTCATTGGAATTTGTTTAACTCATAACCGGTTTCGGTTCTGGCCTGTCAGGCTTCTAGGCATTGATGATTAGCCATTTACTCGTATTCCTATGCATATACGACTTTTGAGTTATGGGCCCACTAGCTTCTACTGTGCGACTCTGATAACTTTAGGGCTTAGTTCGCTCTTTTCGTTATTCTTAATATATTGTACATCTCCCATTTATCCCTTTATGTTGGGAATAACGGTTTCTCAACCGACGTGTGGTATCTCTTACCGTGTGCGAATTCGGTGAGTTATAGATTTTCTATCCAGTTTTCTGATAATTTATTGTGTATACTGCTGTGTATCTCTGTGTTTACTCAGTTAGTCTTTCCAACTTACTATCGGTTGAGGTCGAGCTACTACCTAATATGTAGTGCTCCCTCTATTGTTTCCAACACTTGAGGTATATATTATACGTATATTTGGTATTCATTGCTAATGTAGTTACTTATTCCTAATTATGCCTCCTCATTTGGTTTTGTACAAGTATTCTTTCATTTGTGCGACCTTGCATTTCCTATGCATCGTTCCTTATAGTGTTTATAAGTCTCTTTCCGCCTTTGTTCCGGTGGGGTTCAACTACCGTGACGTTTGGTATTTCCAACGGTTCTGTTTCTAGGTCTACTCTTAACTGACTTGTGTGATATTCACAGGTGTGTTTGCACGACTTCCGTATACTCCCTCCACCCTGCCTTACTGACTTCCGTATCCAGTACGGGTTGGTTACTTAGCAATCGGGTATTCTCATCCCGAGGCTTATTACTTCGCTTATCATGTTAATTTACTAGGAGTACACTTCCATTCCTTATGCAATTGCAATAGGAATAAACAATGCCTTCTTCGTGAGGTCTTCCATCATATGGTATAGATTTCTGGCTTTATTGCCTAATCTGCTTACCATCTCTTGCATTTCGTCTCCACTGAGTCTAACTTGTAATTCCACTTGCTCTCTGTATCATTGTTTAACAATACTCATACAACGGTCGCTTACTATGCACCACGTTCTTACTCATTATGCAACATCGACTTACATGTCATCCACTATTACGTTAGTTTGCGCTCATGTATTTTCGCCAGTACGCTATGGTTCGCCATTTACTTTGCTGATTACTGAATACGCTATTCTTCAAGTCTTTACGCTCCCGAAGCATTGTTCACTCTATACTTCGCATTATACACATATGGTGGTTGCTACTAAACTGACTACTCTTCCGGTTTTCCACAATTGCTATAAAAGCTTCTTTTTTTCGTACTATTCTTATTCAAATTATTCCTTGGCAATAACAATATGGTCAAACTTCAACATATTTCTTGAGCATTGTTCACATAATTACCGCTCCCGCGGTCTCACAATATCAAGAAGTATCCCCACTCTTAAAGTAGTGGTTCGTTCTCCGCTCTATTCACTTGTATAACACAAACTTTTCCCTTACTGGTGTCATTTCCGGTAAAACTCCTTATGACTTTATTTAGGTTTTGTAATCATTTAAATTTATGTAACACATTTGGTTTGTGGCTTACAAGCCTCATTGCCTCGAGTTTTGCTCATTATAGGCTGTTCACACAAATTTTTCTTCTTCATACACCATCACATGGTTTGGAGGTGATTTTGGGCTCCCTAACAAGGTCGTTGCATCACGCTTCCTTTCATAGGAGACCTCTTGGAATGTCAGGTTGCCTCTTTAGCGACTTAGCGTTCTACTGTCAAGTGGGTTCCCTTTTGTGTTTAAACTGAATATTTGTTTCAACTCGTGTGTTTCTATCACGATATTTCGTTCAACTTTTGTTGACCCAATCACCCTTTAAGGATTGTCTGGGTGTTGCTAAGTTATGTCATTACATCTGGCTTGTACTTATGGGTATGTTTAGTTAACTACGTCGCTTTGTGTTCTTGGCTGGGTTTAATATCCTCTTCAGTGAAGATCGATATCCCCTGCTAGCCTAGGTGATTATTCAGGGAATTTCATCCCGTTCATTGCACATTAACGTGTCCATATTAGGCATCTGCCTTACCATGTATAGGCTGGGTATTCATTCCAGCTATCATGTTTATCCCTCATGATTCTTGAGACATATGCGATGTCTTTACTTACTAGTCAGTGCACTTTGCATTTCCTGACTCTTAAACATTTTCTTGAAACGAATTCATTAATTCCTTTAGCCTTGCTAACTTAACTGAGTCCTTTCACTTCATTCATTCTCAGTAATTGGTTACTTTGGTCTGGATTTTACTGCTGACCGTAGTACGGAGTCGACTACTTCCCGTGTTCCTGACTCTACTCGTATACATATGTGGGGCACCCGGCACCCTACTGATACATTACTACTTACCTGACTAACTCATGAATAAGTCTGTCAGGCCCGTAAGCTCCTCTGGAGTGCGGTCGTCTCACATTTCGTTTTCGTACACTCGTAGTGTCCATCACACACCTAGGTGAAGTATTCTATTGTCAACTCCACTTATATTGTCCTATGATAACGCACATTAGGTGCTTCCCGAACTTAATCAAGGGAAATTCAACTACCGTGCTCTTAGGTATCTTCTACCTTCTTTTTGTATTTAGTATGGATTCGGTCTTTTCCTTCGGATTGACACTCTCGGGTGGTCCGATTGTCATCAGGTCGTTCAAAGGCGAATTGGGTATAACTTACCTACTGGGTGGCGCTATGGCCAGTGTAGGTCTTCTGGTTTTGGTGACTCTGATTCGTGTGAGGAAAAATAATTATTTGTAATGGTAACTCACACTTTTTTAGGGAAAAATTATTTACATAGAGGAAAGAGAGGAAACCGAAGGAAACGAAAAAGCTTTCCATGAGAGTATGTGGGGAATAGGGAAGAGGCGTTTTGGGGGTTTACAAAAAAGAAATTTGGGGAAACACAATTACTAAAAAGTCTAAACAAACAATATCAAACAGAATGATACCGTTTTTGTTTCCTTGTTAGCCCAAAGTGAACAGCTCCTTAATTTTGTTTTCCATATCATCAATAACTTTTTTCTCTGGCATTAGTAAATAGCAAACTAAAACAAACTTCTTTACTTCAAAAAACAAGCAACACATATTTTAATTTTTTTAATAACCCTATCTAGATTAGGAATAGGACTGGTGACTTCCTTTACTTCAACACTTGTTCAAACAGCAATAAATAAATATGATAATTGACATGATACCTACCTGATAAAAAAACTTTATATTAATATATCAGGATATTATTTTCAATTGACAAAATACCGTATAAAACTAAAATGTTTTAAAATATTCAAATTGATTTAAGATGTTAGCAATAGTTGATATCTTGGATAAACATGTAAAAAATAATCAAAAACCACATAAAGGTTATAACAATTTTAATACATTGAAATATATAAAGTATATACACCATGTTAAATTATATTTTATATTTCTATAACATGCTAAATACTATATATAACAAGAAAAAAGTTAGGAAAAATTACATCCCCCACCCATGACGTTTTGCGAAATTACACACCCCACCCACGACGTTTCAAAAATTACTTTGCCCACCCATGTGGTTCCACTATTTTACATCCAACAACTTTTAAAATATTTGATCAATTCAAAAGATGGTTAAATGTTGTCCAAAATTGATTAAACTTTACATGGACGATGCTAAGGTGTTATATTTTGGTCTAGCGCAAAATCCAAATTTTTTTAATCTCATATGTGATCCGTGGGACCCACTAAAACATGTGATATGTGAACGTGTTTTCATTGGGTCCCACATGTCATGTATGAACTTAAAAAACTTTGGATTTGGCATTGGACAAAAATATAACACCTTAGCATCATCCATGTAAAGTTTTATCAATTTTCGACAACATTTAAGCCTCTTTTAAGTTGATCAAATATGAAAAAAGTTGCCAGATGTAAAATAGAGGAAACCACATGGGTGGGTAAAGTAATTTTTGAAACCTCGTGGGTGAGGTGTGTAATTACGCCAAACGTCATGGGTGGGAGATGTAATTTTCCCAAAAAGTTATATTATGGATATGCATGATCCAAATAAACAAAATTTTAATATCAAAATAATATTTTATATTAAATCAAAATATAATATTATAATTTTTGAAAGCAATATATAACTTTATCATTAAGTTTTACAATTTATGAGCAATAAATCAAATAATTATAGTTTTCTATCATTTTTATGATTTAGGAAAATTTGAAGATGCCTTTTAGACTGATGTAGCTATAACTACTGATTTGATGTATTTTACTTTTTGTTAACGTTATCATCAATCAAGTTCTGGTCCAACTATCATAAATAGAAAGGTTCTTGCCATTCCTTACAAAAATATCATAACCAACTTCTCTATTTTGATAAGACAATTCAAAACAAAATTTGAAGTTTATTAGAAAAAAAGTGAGTTCTTAAGTGTAATTAACTTTCTTACCATTTTTATTGCAGGGAAGTAACAAGTTACCGGTGATATAAATCATCAATAAATAGGTTAAGGTTATTAGCACGTTAATCACACTCATTTTGATTTTAAAAGGTAGAACTAACAAATGACCAGAGTTTTGATTTTCTTTGCTTGCATGGCCATATTGGTCCAAATATCTTTCTAAACAAGTATCATCAGTGCAATCACTCCCATCGTCAAAGGATTTAGCATTAGTTATTCGCATTCCACCAATTCGCATTTCACCACTCTTCCAACTTCAAGGGATGTTATAATCATGTTGCTGCCTCATGGTTACCTTCAATTCCATTTTGGACATGGCCACAATCTTATGATGTTGATCCGCTGTCAGATTATCCCCCAGCACCATCGAGCCCGCCTTCACCCGAATTTCAACCAGGCAGATACAATGGGTGTTTCCCTTATGTTCACAAGTGCTTGGCTGCTCTAGCTAGCACCATGGCAACAGCTGGGTGGTGGGACTTTGTAAGCTTACCGCCAATGAATGTAGGAGAAGATTTAGGGGTCAAATGTTATGCATATGCTAAAGAGTCAATCAATGTAACACCCCTACCGCTATTACTGTCATTACCGTCCAATCTCCTTATACTATCCAGACTCACGCAGCGGATACTTACATACTCAACGGTGGGTGATACAATGCCGTTAGCCACCCACGTGACTAACAAGGCTACTACTACTACATACATCATCGCTCTGATGGACCGGAATATCCGAGTACTACACACTTACAATACATACTCCAATTACCAAATCAAATACTAGAACTTCCCATTCATTACAATACTCCATAAGTTCAATACAATACAATACACCGGGTTTACTAAGATCCTTATACAAATACAACACCTCTTTCAATTTCATGGATACTCATTAAGAGTCTAACCACTACCCATTTCTCACAAACTACTTACTTTCTAAGTACTAAGGGTGTGCCACTTAGTACACTTCTACATTCTGTTTCTAACTATCCAAGTGTAGCCGCCGGTCTCTTACCTTGACCATATCCGCTTCGGGTACCTACACACTAAAAACGTTGCCCCTAGGCGCTCAGCTTACGCTGAATATGACTTCAGCATACCCCGCGTACTAGCGAGGGTACGCCGACCACTTGGTCGAATTCATGCAATTCATTTTATTCAAACATACATGCATACATGCTCTTATACACAATGCTACAATACTTTACGCAAGGAATACATTCATACACTTCATTACATACAAGGAATACAATATAAGCCATCCAAAACATACTTACCTTATTCCGAAATACACATACGCATTACATACACCATACATACTCAATACTCCGTACTTGTTAGCTTCATTGGTCCACCCGGGTTAATCGGGTGGAGATTATCTTTTACTCGGGGTCAATGACTTACACCAGCCAAGACCATTAAACATACAATACTATTACTTTACTTTACTACTGACTCAAGTCCAGTCGTCGGGACCTCCGGGCAGGGACTACACCATCCCACCACCGGGCTTACTTGGTTCACCAATCCAGGATGCTACCCATTTAAGGGGTTTGGGCCGTGGACCAGTTAAAGAACCAGGAATCGGATCCAACCTCTTGTGTCTCCTCATCCTCACGCGTGGCCAAAACTATATCGGACTTCTACTCATTCCAATTTACTCAATACTTACGTTAGGAGTTAGATAGTTAAGAATTAGTAGAAGTCATTTATTCAAGCCACATACACAAATACATTGCTCATATACACATCCATACAAAATACAGTACAATACGCAAGTACAATACAAGGTACAAATTCACCTCATCATCATTCATCCATTTCATGAATTATACGAACTATTGTTCAAGAGAAATATACCAAGAACAATATAAACAAGCACAAGTAAGTGCAATATAGTCCGATTCATGCATTTATCTTATTTAGGTGATCAAATAAGCACACAAATCGGGGTAACCAGGTTAGGATACAGAGCATGAAGAAATCATACCTTTTTCTGCAATTACTTTACCGGGCGTCTCCTTGTTCCTCAGTCCTTATTCTTGAACCTCCGGCTACATGCCAAATGGTTCAATCAATACTACGTACTACAATACATGCATAATTACTACTCTCATACTTACCCCGTTGTCCCGTTGTTTCGGTTTATCTTAATGTTCATAAACTTCCAACTTCCTTAATTACTCCTATACTTGTTCACGGCCTTAATGACCTTTAACATCATTAATTAAGTCTCACTTATCTTATACTATCATTACCATTCACTTCCTTACCTTAATACCCATTAAATTAGCTTAATTTTAAAATTTTTGGTTGGTCCGGGACCTTGTCCGGGTCTTAAGTCCCGGACCAACACTTGGTCGCAATCCTCGGCCTGATTTCAACTATGGTCCGGGACCTTGTACTTAAGGTAAGTCCCGGACCCAAAGCTTGAAAAACTCTCGGCTGAATTCTATTAATGGTCCGGGTCTTTATACTCCTCTTAAGTCCCGGACCTTGAAGTTGATTTACTCTCGGCTGATTTTATTAGGGTGGTCCGGGTCCTTGCACTGGACCTAAGTCCCGGACCACCACATGAGTCCTACTCTCGGCCTAATTTTTAACTCTGGTCCGGGACTTAGTCCTAGACTAAGGTCCCGGACCCTGCTAAATTTTTACAGTTTTTAAGTTTCTCTTAATCTGTTACAGTCCAAACTTTGCCTAATTAATTTTCCATTGTTCCTACACTTAATCCCACATATTTTAGCACCTAATTAGCCTCCTAAACATGTTTAAATCCATCACCAACTCCTTACTTCTTTTCATACTCATTCACACACAAATTCTCCACATTTTCCCTTCCACACTTACACCTTTTCCTTAGTTGTGTTTTACTACAGATTTTGGTTCTTATTTCCTCCAAACATATTTTCATCTCCTAATGCCATTCCCAAGGCCTACAATACATTATCTTAGCTCTCCAAGTTCAACACTCAATTTACTAGGTCTTGCACACAAGTTCTCCTAGTTTCCCCCAATACAATTCAACAACTTTTGTTACAGATTTTATACCCTCTTATTTCTCATACTACAACTACCATTCCATAGTTACTAAACGTCTCTACTAATCCCAATACACACCTTGGTTCTCCCATTCACCAAGTCATCCATTAATGCACAATTCCTACTAAAATTTTGCCATAGTTCACCTACTTTTCTTACTTAGCCACATATATCAATTCTCACCAAATTCATTCCTAATCTAGCCACACCCATACAAGGGTCCTACCAGCAATCAATATAATACCAATTCATCAACACTTCCTCAATCCACAATACTAATGCACATACACAATATACTTGGCTCCAAGGCCTACAATTCACATACTAGTTCACAAATACCCAAAATTCCAACACTACAATACCAATACAACATTTTGGGTTCTTTAAATTATTTTACCCATTCCCTTTACCCTAATGCATTAAGATTTAGCATTTAAGGAAGAGCTCTTACCTTGAGCTTTTAATTTCCTTCATTCTTTTCCAATTCTCCTCTTCCTCTCTTTCTTGCACAAATCGGTTATGTGGGGAATGGAGTTTCCAAACTCCATTCCCATCTCCCAAAGCACACAAAATAAGTATAATTAATATACTAACCATTAAATTAATGCTAGTTCATTGAAATGTTTAAGGCAAGATTTCTAGGGTTTACCTTTGGAGTGTTTTAGGAGGGGTTTTAGCCCTTGGTCCAAGAAGGTGATTCCACCACCTTTGCAAGGTTGAAATTATGCTCAAAAGAGAGAGAGAAACAGGGCATTACAAAGGGTAGAAATCAGTTACCAAGGAAGATGAAGAAAATGTGAGTTTTTCATGTAAATTTTTACCTTAATGGAGAGAGGAGACTCCAAGCTACCCAATGATGCTATTTTCTCTTTGAATGGGGAAACCCATGAAGATGAACTTCCTCATTTTTAGATTTTGAAAAGAGAGAAGTGTAGAGGATGATGAGAGGAGTAAGAATATGTAATTATTTTTACATTTGGAGCTCACATGGAGGTAGAGCATGAAAGAGAAGAAGGGAAGCCGTTGTTGTTGTTGGGGGAGCTCAAAATCTCCAACCAGCAGAGAGAGGAGGGAGAAATCGGCTGGGTGAGGAAGGAGGGAGGTGAGAGAAGAGGGAAATGAGTGAGTGAGGAGAGAGAGTCCCCATTTACTACTTTTTGTACTTTTACTTTTTGCTTTTTGATTTACTTATTTGTTAGTTGTGTGTTGAGAGAGAGAGGGGTTAATTAACCCATTAAAAACCGGCTCCCACATGTATTACTAGTTGGAGTGTTTTTTGTCTTTTACAGAAAACGCTCGTTATTTTACCCGGTTTAGGTACTATTCACTAACCGGGCCCGTTTTCCGGAATTTTCTCGTTTCTTTAATTTTATTGGTTATTAAGCTTCCATTAATGCTTAATAATTGTTATTTAATGATTTATAATTTTTACGGGTTTGTTTGACCACTTAAAGTCACGTTTTCGGGTTTTCTCGAAAAACGTGCGCTAAAGCTCTATTAGCATTTTAATACATTATTTGGATCCGTTTTCTTCGGGAGTTGTTCCCATATATTATTTAGGTCTTATTAAGCCTTTAGAATCCTTATAATACGCTAACCGAGGTCTCATACCTCCTATGGTTATTTAACGCTTATTTAGCGTTTTTCGCTTTTTAAGTGTTTCTTTATTTCTTTCGGGTTTATTTTTCCTCCCCAATATTACTTAAGCGTTATTAGGCTCTTAAATACGGATTAGGATAATTTTAATCACTATATTTAAGGTCGGGGTATTTCAATCTACCCCCCTTAAGAACTTTGTCCTCAAAGTTGTTCGAGGTTATAGAATTACTATACTTACTCATTCATACTTGTCTAATACCAAAAGTCATGCATTCTTCCTCCTTCCAATTGCCAAATCCATTACTCAAGGTCTCTATATACCATACCATACCAATATACCATAATTACTCAATTCCGCATTACATCCAACCATCTGGTTCCTCATTACAAGTTTTATACATACATACATACAGTGCAAAGCTATCCCCAAAGCAATGCAATGCACATACAATCCCGTAGGCACTCAGGTCATCTAGACACAGGACACCTCTATGTCCTGCTGCCCTTGGAATTATGCAACATGCTACACTACTATCTTCTCCGGTATAAGCTTCTAACCAAATCTTTATTCTCAGTCTAAGGAAAATCCTTCCCAACAACTAATTAGAAATCTTTCTAAAGCATACAACTCCAAATTCCCATTTATATTCATTACTTCTATCCTATGCGTGATTCTTGTGACCACTTAAGGGGAGCTTCAAGAATCATTCGACCCTGATGTGTTCAGCATCAGTGTTGAACTATCTTTCCACTCCAATTTGTGTTCGGTTTCCCTTGATCTGATCAGGATCAAGTTCGACTTCCCACGTCAGTTTCAAACAAACAAATAATTTAATTATTTTCATTTTCTATCTTTTTACTCTTTCTAGACGTGATTACGAATTCATACATCTCCAAAGGATGGAATCAGTCCATCAATCATCCTCACTCTACTTCCCAAATGCTTTACTCCGCGATTCAGTACCTAAGTGCTCATTTCATCACCTTCGCTACTTTCATTCATTACTCTCCATCATCTCAAATTTTCTAACTAAGGAATACAGTACTTATAAAATTCAGTTGTCCTCACTTTACTTTCAGTAATTTACCTAGGAGTACACTGCTCATGAACTTCCTTTATCAATTACTCTCAATCAGTTTGTACTACTTCTTAGGGGTTACAATACTTGTGGAGCTCCGTCAACTACTCATTACTCTTCCTTACTAGTACTCTTACACTGGGGTTACAAGATGGGTATATTCATCCTATGGTATTTGCATCTCTGGTGCCTAATTACCACAATTATGATATGAATGGATACATATGTTTATTTAACGTCGGCATCAATCCTCAGTTCGGTTCTCATTGCGCTATGTTTTTTTTTTGATAATTGGCTGGTTGCCCAGCTTACATAGCAGTACTGAGGCATGAATGCCTTTCCTGCTTAAGGATACACCGACTCAACTCTTACATAACCATTCTAGTCCTACCTTACACAGAATCTTACTATAAAGCTTAGAAATCTTGTCCTAGGGACCTTCATTGACCTCTTCTTACTACCTTCCAAGCTGGGGTAATCGGAGAGTAAACTCCTTTCCCCCACCACCGTCCTTCACGGCGCACCTTCCTTGCATCTCTGACGACTCTTCCAGGCTGGGTAATCGGAGAGTAAACTCCTTTCCCCACCACCGTCCTTCACGGCACACCTCCCTTGCATCTCTGACGACTCTTCCAGGCTGGGTAATCGGAGAGTAAACTCCTTTCCCCACCACCGTCCTTCATGGCACTTCATTCCTCCACCAGGTTGGGTAATCGGAGAGAAAACTCCATTCCTCCACTCCCCCAGAATGAGTAATAAGAGAATAAACTCCTTTCCCCTACCAAAGTGGGTGGTAAGAGGATTCGAACTCAGGACCTTCCGTCCCCTTCTTCAGTCCTCTACCACTCGGATGTCAATCACTTGACTCTCATTGCGCTATGTACATTGTAGTTTATGTGTTTTATTCATGAAACTTACACTAAGCGGTTTTCGCTCTACCCCCCTTAAAAGGGATTACGCCCACGTAATCTACCATATGTTATTATTGAACATTGGTTCATTCGATTCGGGCAAACTGAAGCAATTTAGCTTCTTTATGGTTTATTATATAATGTACTCTTGTCAAAGGATCTTAACCATACCAATGGTTTAGTCTTTGCACGAAGAATTCCTATATGAGTTTATTTAACTCATAATTAATTCGGTTCTAGCCTAACCGGCTTCAAGGCATTAATAGTCATTCTATTATACTCACTAGGTACATTAATCTCCTAGCTAGGGCCCACTAGCTTCTACTGCGCGACCCTGATAACTTGGGTTATTCACCCTTCTTGTTATCCTTAATGTGCTATACATCACCTTTTATCCGTCTATTATGGGAATAAGGTTTACTAAACAAATGCGGTATTCTTTTACCGTGTTTGAACTCAATTAGTTTTAGATTGTAACCAGCTCTCTGGTAATCTATTGTACATACTATTCGTGCTTCCACGATTATTCGCTAAGTTCCTCCGACTTATTGTCGGGCGAGGTTAAGTCACCACTTAACTGTAGTGCTTCCTCTGTTGTCAATAGCTTCTGAATCATACCAGTTCTCCTGGTTCAATACAAGTGTTCTTTACTTGTATGACCTTGCATTTTCTATGCGTCGGTCCTTGTGACTTTCTTAAATCTCCTTTCACCTTTTATTCCAATGGAATTCACATCTTGTGATGGTTAGTGTGTTTTACACTCTTCGTGCTTCTTTGGCCTTAGGCCGCACGGTTTGTTGCTAAGCTTCCGTAGCTGGCTTATGCCATGTTTGTTGGTGAAAAGAAGGGTTTACCACGGTTTACATTTGTAACACCCCTACCGCTAATACCGTCATTACTGTACAAATACTTACCTTCGCAGCGGATACTCCTTACACAACGGCGGGTGTACAATGCCGTTAGTCACCCACGTGACTAACAAGGCGAGTTACAATACTACATACTATCGGTCTGATGAATATGAACATACCGAGCACTCTAAACAATACAATACTTCCCGTTGCATACTCATCCATAATCCAATTACAACTCCAATACATTACTATACCGAGTATACTACAATCCTTAAATTACCGATACAGTTTAAGCTTCCAAATTCGCATTACAATACAAGTACCAATCCCTACTATACAACTACCCATGCTTACGTAGCAGTCCCCGTCCTACTCTCTCGAACGGTGATCGGCTTCGGGTACCTGCACACTAAAAACGGTCCCCCGAGGGGGTCAGCTTACGCTGCGCATGAAATTCGCATATACCGCGTGCTAACCGCGGTACGCCGACTACTTTGGGTCGGATATACATGGAGTTCATTTTACATGCATACATACATACTATTACTACACAATACATGCATCATTACTTACATTCACATACAAGATTCAATATCTACTAAGGAAGACAATTCGATAGTCGACCGTTCGTATTAGTTACTTGCTCATGCTACGTCGTGGTTTGTTCGATATTCGACTCTACTCATACCTACTCCTTACTTGTTACTCGTTACTTTGCTCTTACATGCTCATCACTCCATGCTCATACCCTTACTCGTACACACTCCTTACTCCATACTCGTTACTATACTTGTACATACTCACTGCTCATACTCTATACTTACTCATACGTACTCATTACTCAATACTTACTCATACGTACTCTATACTCAATACTCAGTACTTACTCATACATACTCAATACTCTGTACTCATTACATACTCGTACTTACGCAATACTACTCAATACTCATTACTTGGTCTCTGGGCGGAGTCATACACAAGACTCGCCACCGGGCCTACAATCCGAAGGCTATACACTTAGCTCCTCAAATATACAATTGTCCATTTCTCTCGGACTACTCAAATTCCCAACACTCCTCTCATGGAGTATCTTACAATCTCATGGATTAGCCTAGAAGTATCTCTCTTGATAACCTCCACTAGCTTAGGGAATTACTACCGTCTAGTATTCTCAGGTTTAAGGGTTTCCCCAACATATCGAATACTCTCATGTTCGGGTCATTACTTACATCAGTCGGGTCCTCTCACAGTGGGTCGACTATATGCTAAGGGCTTTGGGATCCCTCATCATTCTTTACTACTCTCAAGGTTCATGACTTGCACCAACATTGATTCCTCTAGTTGAGGTTACTTATGTACTTCCACTACTTATTGTTTGTGGATTATTCATTTCAATTCTCCTACCGTTATCGGGAGGTTAATACTCCCGTACACTCTCTCACGTTCTAGTGAGTTCATTGGTTTGCGTCAACGTTTGTTGGTTCGTTAGTTTAGTGCGTTTCTACATTCCCGTTAGTTCACTCTGTGACTCTTACTACGTGTCACTACACAAGGAGACCATCTATGAGTCGGTCTACGCACTAAGTGAGGCCACACAATCAATCAAGAAAGGTTAGCTCATACAACATACAACAAGACATACAACGAAAGGCAATAAACCGTTTTCATGCTTAGTCTTGATTAGCCGGCATACAGCACACAAATCAACGTAACTCGGTTAGCAACGGGGCATGAGAAAATCATACCTTTCACCGGGTTAGCTTTACCGTGGTGTTCCCTTGTTCCTTGGTTCACACTTGTTCCACTGATAATGTTCAAACATGTTATTAATACTATGTTCATACGGTACGTAAAGAATTACTACTCCCGTACTTACCCCGTTATCCCGGTTACTTAGTTTTACTCATGTCAAACTATGTCCTTACTTCCATTAATTTCCTACACTTTTACACTTCTTAGGACCTTTAAACATCATTAATTAAGTACTAGTTATCATTATACTATCATTACCATTCACTTCCATACTTTATAAACCATTTAAAACACTTATTTTTACACTTTTAGGTTGGTCCGGGACCTTGTCCAGGTCTTAAGTCCCGGACCACCTCGTAACTCATCTCTCGGACTGTTTTTGTATACTGGTCCGGGTCCTTATACAGGGAGCAAGTCCCGGACCCAAACATTGCTCAACTCTCGGCCTATTTTACAGGGGTGGTCCGGGTCCTTGTATGGGACTTAAGTCCCGGACCACCACCTGCTGTAAGTCTCGACCATTTTTAACCCCCTGGTCCGGGCCCTTGTACAGAGGGTAGGTCCCGGACCCTGCTACAGAACCAACCGATTTTACATTTTCAAAGTCTGTTACATTCTTAACTTTGACATATTAATCCCCCATTGTTCCTATACTTAATCCCACATATTTTAGCACTTAATTAGTCACCTAAACATGTTTAAATCCACTACTAATCTGTTACACCCTTTTATACTAATTCACTCACTCATTTTCTTAAGTTTTCATTTCAGCACTTACAATGTTCTTCTAAGTTGCATTTTGCTACAGATTTAAACTCTCATCTTCTACATCTTTAGCTCCCTCTTATAATGTCATTTCTAACACCTACAATACATTAGTTATCTCTCCAAACTTCCAACCAACAGTTCTAACCAAAAATCTGTTACAAGATGTTTTTCCACCTAGTTTTTAATTCACTAAGTGTTCTAATCCTAGGCAAATTTTGCCATAGTCTCCCCTATGTTTTTATACTCTCACCACAATGTTTATACACACATTAACATCATCATCTCACCTGTTCATAAACAACAACAATATACACGCTCCCATATACAGTTACCAATACCAACAACACTAAATTCCTGCACTCACCCATTTATGTTTGTGACAGTTTTTTTTTCAATTATTTACAAGGTTTAACACATTTATGTTCTCTCATACGTTACACTACTAACACACTACCCTTTTACAATACATATTTTCATTACCAAAAATCTGTTACATACTTATCTACAAAGACACACGAAGGTTAGTATAATTACCTTGTTATCTCACAAGCTTCTCCTTTCCTCCTCCTTCCTCTTTCCTTCTTCTCCCCACCGGTTTGTAAACCGAATTCAAACACTTCCAAAGGTGCAAGAGCTGTTTGGAATGGTTCAAGAACAAGACTTCTCACTCTCCAAAGAAGCCAAAATCGGCTAGCATTCAAAGAAGCAAACAAGGGTTTAGCTCCAGATTCGTTTTGCCTTTAAGGCTAGAAAAACAATGGAGTTTTGAGAATATTTTCACCTTAGAAGAACAAGGAGAAGGAGGGCCTTCTCATGGTGGTCTTGAAGCTCCAAATGGGGTATACCCATAAAAACGAAAATGTGTGTTTTCGAATTTTGGAAAGATAGAAACGTAGCTCTTGGTGAGAGGATTACAATGGTGGTATTTTTATAATTTTTGGAAGAGATTTGAGGGAGTTACAAAGGAGAGAAGAGAGGTTTTGTGTGGTTTGCTTCCTTTCTCCATTAATGTCGCATGCTTGGGGAAGAAGAAGGAAAGAATTCAGAGAGTGAGGGGGTGGGTTACGTGAGTGTTGTGAGGAAATGAGAGATAGGAGAGAGAGAGTGAAAGTAAATAAAGTAAGGTATTACTTTATTGTTTTTTTTTGTTTGTTTGTGAGTAAAAAGGAAGTAATGAGAGAGTGAGAGGGGGTATGAAATCGGACACACCCCAGCCCCATGTGGGTTTTGAATTTCTTTTTACATTATTGGACACATAAGTTTGTGTTATTTATATTTCTACCCCACAACTTCCCGTTTTTGACAGTTTTTACTAATTCCTCGTTTTATTGATTTTATTGGTTCTAAAGCTTCACTAATATTTATTAATGATTATTTAGTTGACCAAAATTGTTACGAGTCTATTTGACCCGCTTAAAGTCACGTTTTCCCGGTTACCTCGAAAAACGCGCTTTAATGTTCGTTAGTGCTTTTAATCCATTTTAAGGATCCGTTTTCTTCGGGAATCATCCCCATATACTAATTAGGCATTAATAAGCCTTAGGAATCCTCATAATACGCTAACCGAGGTCTCGTACCTCCTATGGTTATTTAACGCTTATCTTAGCGTTTTCCGCTTTCTAAGCGTTTTCTCATTTCTTTTGGATTTATTTTCTTCACCAAAATTACTTAGGCACTATTAGGCCCTTAAATACCATATTAAAATAATCTAATCACCATATTTAAGTTCGGGGTATTTCAACATTTTCCATATCCCTAGCTATCCCATTAGATCCTTAGCTGCACAAGTGCAATACCAAAACACTCAGTCATACAGAGTGCAGAGGCGTAAACGCTTGGCAGTAAGTCACTTATGTGATAGGAACGAATATTTCTGTCTGTCTTCCATACTTATTCTCCATGTCATTATCTACTACTTCCTCATAGAGGTCGCTTGTTGCGCACCGTATCCTTACTCATTAAACAATATCGTTTTTACTGACTCCGTCACTGTGGTAGTTTCTCTTTACTCATTGCTACTGTCATTGGCACCATTTCCTTATGGTGTGAATACACTAGGAGGTTCCTAGTTCATATGTATGACGGTTGTCGTAGCATACCGCAATGTGATTATCTTACCCATGTGAAGATGTTTTATTTCAGTTTAGGTTTCATGTGTAGGTTGGCTTACCTCACATTATTTCCATCATTTATGATGTAGTTTACCAAGTATCTTGGCTGATCATGGATGGAGTGATTTACCGGGTTATAAGCTCTCTTGAGCGTCGGTCATTCATGGTGTGCAATGTGAATTCACATGGATTGTTTTTGACAATTATTGTCCTCCCAGTGCTGAGCATTGGTTATAGGCTCTAGCTGTGCAATTTTACTTTTTGCATGTACATCACCGGGACATCCCAAGAAGCTTCAAGGGTTTTCTGGTCCCGATCTCCAATTGGAGAGTATTCCATTACTGATAAATGAAGGTTCTTGTTGAGAAGTTTGTTACCACTCTGAAGTCTCATGACAAGGTTTACCATGTTCTTGGTTGCATAAGGAGTATACTTACTCCTCCGAGTCCTTATGCTCTTTGAGCGATGTGCTTTTACAGTTCACAGCCTCTTGTAGGCGTAGTGGTTTGGAAACCTCATTTTCCTGTTCGATTGTCTCTTGGCAATATTTACATGCACACGCTTTGTTGTTATGGTAGATGGGAGCCTTTCTAAGGGTTCACATCATCACCGTATTGGTGGTCTTTGGTTAATGAGGGGTGCCTTCCCTTGGGGTTCTCGTAGTGTCCAAGTGTGGACTAGGCCAATGCTGGCATTATTGTGATTCTTATGCCTCTGTGTTGCCGTTTCTACAGAAGGCATGAAAAGAGATTAAAAGTTTGTCAACTGTATACTAGAGTGATGCTCTAGTGACAGTGACATTGAGATAGCCATTACTTCAAGCCACTCATGATGTTGGGTTTGAATTGATGGTCCAGTTGTTGATTTCTTTGTCGTATGAGACAATACCTCTTGCAAGTCTTGTTATCGAATGGTGTGGGTTTTGTAACCGTTAAAGTTTACATAACATATTCGAGTCATGGCTTTTAAGCCTTATTGCTGCGAGCTATGTTCTTTGCAAGCTGCTTATACATATTTCCACTCCTTGTATACCCCATAGGTTGGAGGTATTACTGGGCTCCATGGCAAGTCATGGCATCACGCTTCCGTTCATAGGAGACCCTTTAGGCAATCTGGTGTTAATCCGAGCCTTCTGGTAATTTAGGGTATTTCCTGTTAAGTGAAATCCCTTCGGTGCCCTAACCGAATGTTCGTTCTAGCTCATGTGCTCTTATCATGATGCTTGTTCGACTGTTGTTAATTTAGACACCCCTTCAAGGATTGCTCCTGGGTGTCATTAGGTTACGCCGTTACATCCGGCTAATGTTTATGATGTGTTATTACCATACCGCCTCGTGGTATTGTATTTGAGTTATCTCTTTTTGGGTTAGTAGGTCTCCCGTTCTTGGGTAGACTGTTTATACTTGCTCCTAGTGCTTAAGACTAGGTTTAAAATCCTCTCCAATGGTGGATTATACTTCGTGGTAATCTTATGATCGCTCTTGGGAACTCTGTCCCGTTTGTAGAGCATTGTTGTATCCACATTAGGCATTTGCCTCACTGTGTTTAGGCTAGGTATCCCTTCCAGCTGTGATGTATTTGTTTGAAGTCTTTGGGACATATCCAATGTCTATACTTACTAGTCTGTGCTTTTTGCACTTCCTAGTTCTTATTCCTTATCTCAGATGGATTCTCTGAGTTCTTTTATGCTTATTACTTGGTTGAGTTCCTTCTCCTTTATCGTCTGTGGTGTCCAGCTGTTCTGCTTGCATTTACTCATGGTCCGTAGAATGGAGTTGACTACTTCCCGTGTTTCGTGCACTACATGTATACATACGTGGGGTACCATGTTGATACGTTACCACTTACCCGACTATGTGCCAAGCCCACAAGCTCCTTCGGAGTGCGGTCGTCCCACATCCCGTATTTGGGTACACTCGTAGTGCTCGTCACACGCCTAGGTGAAGTATTCTATTGTCAACTCCTCTTGTATCATTCTATGATACTCACCGTAATTATGTTGGTTTGGTTTTATAATCCAAGGTTTTAAAAGAAAGGTTTATGGTTTTGAAAGAAAAATTTTGGGCTTTTAAAATAATGGTTCGGTGTCAAAAGAAGTTCTTCATGGCATAGCCATGTTTGAGGTCTGACCAAGTCCAGCTTCTTGCTGTCTGGTATGATGTTAAGGCAATGGTCAGGCCGTCGGGCCTTTCCAAGGTTTCATTCTTCCAGGTTTAGGATATGTGGTCCTGTAGTCGCTTCATTTGCAGTCTCGGTACATTACTATGTACTTGTGGTGTGTTAGTGTTGCTTTACATGTTCCTGCCCTTACTGCACTTGCCGTGGCAAGTGCGTGGTACTGTTGGTTTTTGGGTAAACCTGTACCGGTCACGGTATGGTTTCCACCCGATTTGGGTAGTCCGGTTGACTCTTCCCTTGATCTCATTGATCTATGTTTGGGATACTTGATCTCTTAGGCAACTTCTCAATGATCTTGACATGGTTGTCGTTGATCGGGATCTTTCTCCAATCCTTGGAGATCCCCATTTATTCGTCTTATGGTTTTCCTTGTTGCTCGTTCCCATTGGTTTACCATGGTTATTGAGCCTTAGTTTGTTTAGGCACTACTCTTGTAGTCCTATCGGGTTATATCCCGTGGATGTTCTCGTAGTTATGTAAGCATACTGGCCATGTATTGTAACCTTTTGGCATTGTAGTTTCAGAGTTAACCACTCCTGACTATGTCCTTAGTCGGCTAGTATACCGTTGGTGGTATTACTTAGCTATTACTGTCCCGTAGACTTGTACCTCGGGCTTTGTCCTGTTTCCTTTTTCCGCTTTGTTGCACGCTTAGTGCTTCTTTTCCTGCTGTTGATTGGCTAGCTAGGTTCGCGATTGCTAAGCATGTCGCCCCATGCTGTTGTAAGTTGTAGCCTCTCCAAGGCTGGAGTGCTCATTCAACCGTTATTTCGTGCGGGCATTGTTGCTCAACCGGGATCCATTTCCGGGACTTCCAATTCTTGGAGTCTACTATACGTCGGTTCTTGTTTACCGTATGGTGATTTCACAACTGCCAGATCGGGTTTTCCCGAGTATGAGAGGACTTTCCTTCTCTCTGGCATTCTTTCTCAAGTTACACAGTGGGTTTGTGGAGGGCGGGTCTGATATTGTAGGTATCAGGTACTCACCGGGAGTTCCTAACTAGCATCTCTCTCATGCCAACACTCAGCCTTTAGGCCTAAGCTTCTAATTCCTAACTCGGTACTTCCTAAACTCGGTATTTCCAGTCATCAGAGCGACACTTCACTCTGATACCACTTTTTGTAACACCCCTACCGCTATTACTGTCATTACCGTCCAATCTCCTTATACAATCCAGACTCACGCAGCGGATACTTACATACTCAACGGTGGGTGATACAATGCCATTAGCCACCCACGTGACTAACAAGGCTACTACTACTACTACTACATACAGCATCGATCTGATGGAACGGAATATCCGAATACCACACACTTACATACTCCAATTACCAAATCAAATACTAGAACTTCCCATTCATTACAATACTCCATAAGTTCAATATACAATACAATACACCGGGTTTACTAAGATCCTTATACAAATACAACACCTCTTTCAATTTCATGGATACTCATTAAGAGTCTAACCACTACCCATTTCTCACAAACTACTTACTTTCTAAGTACTAGGGGTGTGCCACTTAGTACACTTCTACATTCTGTTTCTAACTATCCAAGTGTAGCCACCGGTCTCTTACCTTGACCATATCCGCTTCGGGTACCAGCACACTAAAAACGTTGCCCCTAGGCGCTCAGCTTACGCTGAATATGACTTCCGCATACCCCGCGTACTAGCGAGGGTAAGCCGACCACTTGGCCGAATACATGCAATTCATTTTATTCAAACATACATGCTCTTATACACAATGCTACAATACTTTACGCAAGGAATACATTCATACACTTCATTACATACAAGGAATACAATATAAGCCATCCAAAACATACTTACCTTATTCCGAAATACACATACGCATTACATACACCATACATACTGAATACACCGTACTTGTTAGCTTCATTGGTCCACTCGGGTTAATCGGGTGGAGATTATCTTTTACTCGGGTTCAATGACTTACACCAGCCAAGACCATTAAACATACAATACTATTACTTTACTTTACTACTTACTCAAGACAAGTCGTCGGGACCTTCGGGCAGGGACTACACCATCCCACCACCGGGCTTACTTGGTTCACCAATCCAGGATGCTACCCATTTAAGGGGTTTGGGCCGTGGACCAGTTAAAGAACCAGGAATCAGATCCAACCTCTTGTGTCTCCTCATCCTCACGCGTGGCCGAAACTATATCGGACTTCTACTCATTCCAATTTACTTAATACTTATGTTAGGAGTTAGATAGTTAGGAATTAGTAGAAGTCATTCATTCAAGCCACATACACAAATACATTGCTCATATACACATCCATACAAAATGCAGTACAATACGCAAGTACAATACAAGGTACAAATTCACCTCATCATCATTCATCCATTTCATGAATTATACAAACTATTGTTCAAGAGAAATATACCAAGAACAATATAAACAAGCACAAGTAAGTGCAATATAGTCCGATTCATGCATTTATCTTATTTAGGTGATCAAATAAGCACACAAATCGGGGTAACCAGGTTAGGATACAGAGCATGAAGAAATCATACATTTTTCTACAATTTACTTTACCGGGTGTCTCCTTGTTCCTCAGTCCTTATTCTTGAACCTCCGGCTACATGCCAAATGGTTCAATCAATACTACGTACTACAATACATGCATAATTACTACTCCCATACTTACCCAGTTGTCCCGTTGTTTTGGTTTATCTTAATGTTCATAAACTTCCAACTTCCTTAATTACTCCTATACTTGTTCATGGCCTTAATGACCTTTAACATCATTAATTAAGTCTCACTTATCTTATACTATCATTACCTTTCACTTCCTTACCTTAATACCCATTAAATAAGCTTAATTTTAAAAAATTTGGTTGGTCCAGGACCTTGTCCGGGTCTTAAGTCCCGGACCAACACCTGGTCGCAATCCTCGGCCTGATTTCAACTATGGTCCGAGACCTTGTACTTAAGGTAAGTCCCGGACCCAAAGCTTGAAAAACTCTTGGCTGAATTCTATTAATGGTCCGGGTCTTTATACTCCTCTTAAGTCCTGGACCTTGAAGTTGATTTACTCTAGGCTGATTTTATTAGGGTGGTCCGGGTCCTTGCACTGGACCTAAGTCCCAGACCACCACATGAGTCCTACTCTCGGCCTAATTTTGAACACTGGTCCAGGACTTAGTCCTGGACTAAGGTCCCGGACCCTGCTAAATTTTTACAGTTTTTAAGTTTCTCTTAATCTGTTACAGCCCAAACTTTGCCTAATTATTTCCCCATTGTTCCTACACTTAATCCCACATATTTTAGCACATAATTAGCCTCCTAAAATGTTTAAATCCATCACCAACTCCTTACTTCTTTTCATACTCATTCACACACAAATTCTCCACATTTTCCCTTCCACACTTACACCTTTTCCTTAGTTGTGTTTTGCTACAGATTTTGGTTCTTATTTCCTCCATACATATTTTCATCTCCTAATGCCATTCCCAAGGCCTACAATACATTATCTTAACTCTCCAAGTTCAACACTCATTTTACTAGGTCTTGCACACAAGTTCTCCTAGTTTCCCCCAATACAATTCAACAACTCTTGTTACAGATTTTATACCCTCTTATTTCTCATACTACAACTACCATTCCATAGTTGCTAAACATCTCTACTAATCCCAATATACACCTTGGTTCTCCCATTCACCAAGTCATCCATTAATGCACAATTCCTACTAAAATTTTGCCATAGTTCACCTACTTTTCTTACTTAGCCACATATATCAATTCTCACCAAATTCATTCCTAATCTAGCCACACCCATACAAGAGTCCTACCAGCAATCAATATAATACCAATTCATCAACACTTCCTCAATCCACAATACTAATGCACATACACAATATACTTGGCTCCAAGGCCTACAATTCACATACTAGTTCACAAATACCCAAAATTCCAATACAATACCAATACAACATTTTGGGTTCTTTAAATTAGTTTACCCATTCCCTTTACTCTAATGCATTAAGATTTAGCATTTAAGGAAGAGCTCTTACCTTGAGCTTTTAATTTCCTTCATTCTTTTCCAATTCTCCTCTTCCTCTCTTTCTTGCACAAATCGGTTATGTGGGGAATGGAGTTGCCAAACTCCATTCCCATCTCCCAAAGCACACAAAACAAGTATAATTAATATACTAACCCTTAAATTAATGCTAGTTTATTGAAATGTTTAAGGCAAGATTTCTAGGGTTTACCTTTGGAGTGTTTTAGGAGGGGTTTTAGCCCTTGGTCCAAGAAGGTGATTCCACCACCATTGCAAGGTTGAAATTATGCTCAAAGAGAGAGAGAGAGAGAAACAGGGCATTACAAAGGGTAGAAATCGGTTACCAAGGAAGATGAAGAAAATGTGAGTTTTTCATGTAAATTTTTACCTTAATGGAGAGAGGAGACTCCAAGCTACCCAATGATGCTATTTTCTCTTTGAATGGGGAAAACCCATGGAGATGAACTTCCTCATTTTTAGATTTTGAAAAGAGAGAAGTGTAGAGGATGATGAGAGGAGTAAGAATATGTAATTATTTTTACATTTGGAGCTCACATGGAGGTAGAGCATGGAAGAGAAGAAGGGAAGCCATTGTTGTTGTTGGGGGAGCTCAAAATCACCAACCAGAGAGAGGAGGGAGAAATCGGCTGGGTGAGGAAGGAGGGAGGTGAGAGAAGAGGGAAATGAGTGAGTGAGGAGAGAGAGTCCCCCTTTACTACTTTTTGTACTTTTACTTTTTGCTTTTTGATTTACTTATTTGTTAGTTGTGTGTGTGAGAGAGAGAGGGGTTAATTAACCCATTAAAAACTGGCTCCCACATGTGTTACTAGTTGGAGCGTTTTTTGTCTTTTACAGAAAACGCTCGTTATTTTACCCGGTTTAGGTACTATTCACTAACCGGGCCCGTTTTTTCTAGAATTTTCTCGTTTCTTTAATTTTATTGGTTATTATGCTTCCATTAATGCTTAATAATTGTTATTTAATGATTTATAATTTTTACGGGTTCGTTTGACCACTTAAAGTCATGTTTTCGGGTTTTCTCAAAAAACGTGCGCTAAAGCTCTATTAGTGTTTTAATACATTATTTGGATCCATTTTCTTCGGGAGTTGTTCCCATATATTATTTAGGTCTTATTAAGCCTTTATAATCCTTATAATACGCTAACCGATGTCTCATACCTCCTATGGTTATTTAACGCTTATTTAGCGTTTTCCGCTTTTTAAGCGTTTCTTTATTTCTTTCGGGTTTATTTTTCCTCCCCAATATTACTTAAGCGTTATTAGGCTCTTAAATACAGATTAGGATAATTTTAATCACTATATTTAAGGTCGGGGTATTTCAAGTACTGTCCAAATGATTCTTATATTCAATCAAACCCTTTTAGGCATAATGTGGAGCGAAGGTGTGCTCGGTATAATACTCCACCCCGACCAGTCATTAGATATTATTATCTTATCCATTAGTCGATCATTTGTATTTTAGTTCATTTTAGAGGATTTTTTATCTTTTTCTATAAAAGAGTTAGTTGTTAATTTAGAGAAATAAGGGTTTTTGGAAAGGAACAAAAGATTGTCTCTTTGTATTGTTAAAGTTGGGTGTTTGTTAGAACTCATGTACTTCTTATTTGAAAAAAAGATTATAATCAGACGCTGGTCCTTCTATTGACTATTAATTTATTTTTTGTTAAGAAAACGCCAAATTTACTCTAATCCTAAGTTGTGCATTCTTAGTAAGCAACCAAGTTGAACCAACTACCATACCAAGTGACAAAGTGTTATAAATCTAGTGAATTTAAGTTAATAATGCTTCTAGTGCATTTCACAAAAATTATCAATGTATGACATGGTGAACTCAATTTAGCATTATAGTCGGCCTAGGTAATTAAATCATTATCTTCGTTCTCGTCATCACCACATCTAATCTCACCAATTAAAAAATCTAGAAGATGGTACTTAGATGGAATTAAATGCAATTTTTAATATTTGGAAAATATTTTATATTTCTAAATATATATTAAAATTTTTAAAACTAAAAATATGTATAACTTTACTGTTAAATTGTTCGATGTGTTGCATATGATTCAAATAATAAAAAAATTCTATCATTTTACAATTTGCAAAATATTATAGTATCATCTATCCATAATTACTATTATCATGCATATTAATTTCGCTATCATTATCATCAATAATTGTTTCATCCAACTGATAGTCAATAGCAAGCTTTAATAAACTTCTCTAATTCATATAGAAAACCAAAACATATAATCAACTTATTATTTAAAATTTTGTGCTTGAGTGTAAATAACCCTCCCAACATTTTTTGTACCGGTCAAAAGAATAAAAAACACTTTATTCAAATTTCGAACAACAATAATTAGCAAGGTTGTTGGGATTCCTTAGCAACTTCTCTATTTAAATGTGAAAATCAAACAACTTTCAATTTTTTTAAAAAAGTGTGTTTTTAAAAAACTAAAGATAAGTATTGCTTAACGGTTGTACAATTTGTTGCTTGATAGTCTAATATATAATTGTACTATCATTTTAACTATATTATAACAAATTAAAGATGCCAATTTGATCTAGTCATAATTACTATTATCACTCATATTAATTTTGTTTTCCTTATCATCAATAATTGTTTTCTAGGGCAATAGTAAATAACAAGTTAAAACAAAGTTCTCTAAACAAGCAAAACATATTTTCATTTTTTTAATACAAAATGTGTTTAGCTCTATCTAGATTAGGAATAGGATTGGTGACTTCCTTCACTTCAACTGTTTAGTTCAAACAACAATAAATGAATATGATAATTGACCGATACCCACCTGTTAACAAAGTTTATATTAATATATCATGTTATTATTTTCAATTGACAAAATAACGTATAAAAATAAAATGTTTTAAAATATTCATATTGATTTAAGATGTTAGCATTAGTTGATATCTTTGATAAAGGTGCAAAATATATTAAAAACCCTGTAAAAGTTATAAAAACTTTAATACATTGGAATACATAAAGTATATATACCATGTTAAATTATATTTTATATTTCTATAGCATTATAAATACTTTATAAAACATGAAAATGTTAACTAAGGATATGTATGATCCAAATAAACAGAATTTGTAATATTAAAATAATATTTATTTTAAACTTATATATTTCAATTATAATTTTTGAGAAATATATATATATTAATAACTTTATGATTAAGTTTTACTATTTGTCTACAATAAATCAAATAATTTTATTTTTGTATCATTTCTATGATTTAGAAAAATTTGAAGATGTCGTTTAGATTGATGCAGCTATAACTACTGATTTGATGCATTTTACTGTTTGTTAACCTTATCATCATTCAATTTCTGGTCCAACTACCATAAATAAAAAGGTTCTTGCCATTCCTTACAAAAAGATCATAACAAACTTCCCTATTTTGATGAGAAAAATTCAAAACAAAATTTTAAGTTTATTAAAAAAAAGTGTGTTCTTAAGTGTAATTAAATTTCTTACCATTTATATTGGGTGGAAGTAACAAACTACTGGTGATATTAATGATCTATAAATAGGTTAAGGTTATTAGCATGTTAATCACACTCATCTTGATTTTGAAAGATAGAACTAAAAAATGACGAGAGTTTTGATTTTCTTTGCTTGCATGGCCATATTGGTGCAAATATCTTTCTCCGCCCGATCAACTGATAATCAGAAACAAGCATCATCATTGGAATCACTCCCATCGTCAAAGGGTTTAGCATTTTTTATTCGCATTCCACCAATTCACATTCCACCACTCTTCCAACTTCCAGGGATGTTCTATAATCATGTTGTCGCCCCATGGTTACCTTCAATTCCATTTTGGACATGGCCACAACCTTATGATGTTGATCCGCTGCCAGATTATCCACCAGAACCACCGAGTCCCCCTTCACCCGATTTTCCACCTGGCATACTCAATGGGCCTTTCCCTGATGTTCACAAGTGCAGGGCTGGCCTAGCAAGCACCATGGCATCGGTTGCGTGTTGGGACTTTGCAAGCTTACCGCCATTGAACCGAGAAAACGATTTAGGGGCTAAATGTTGTGCATATGCTACGGGGTTGATCAAGTATTGTCCAAATGATTCTTATATTCAATCAAACGCTCTTAGGCCTCATGTGGAGCGAAGGTGTGCTCGGTATAATACTCCACCCCCGACCAGTCATTAGATATTATTATCTTATCCATTAGTCGATCATTTGTTTTTTTAGTTCATTTTAGAGTATTTTTATCTTTTTCTATCAAGAGTTAGTTGTTAATTTAGAGAAATAAGGGTTTTGGAAAGGTCCAAAAGATTGTCTCTTTGTATTCTTGATAGTTTAGTGTTTCTTAGAATTCATGTGCTTCTTATTTGAAAAAAGGATTATAATCAGATGTTGGTCCTTACATTGACTATTAATTTATTTTTTGTGAAGAAAATACCAAATTTACTCTAATGCTAAGTTGTGCATTCCTAGTAAGCAGCCAGCTACCCTTACTTTGTTACACTAAGTGAAGTTTGTGTGACATGGTGAACTCAATTTAGCATATAGTCCACCTACGTAATTAAATCATTATGTTTATTCTCGTCATCACCACATCAAATCTCACCAACAAAAAAGATAATGCTAGGAGATGGTATTCGGATGGAATTAAATTCAATTTGTAATATTTGGAAAATATTTATATATATATATATATTAATTTTTTAAAAAAAACTAAATATATGTATAACTTTAATATTAAATTATTCGATATGCTGCATATGAATTAAATTACGAAAATTTTCTATCATTTTTTCAATTTACTTAGTTTCATCTATCCATTATTACTATTATCGTGCATATGGATTTTGTTATCATTATCATCCATAATTACTATTATCATGCATATTAACCCTCATATCATTTTTTTACTGATCAAAAGAAAAAACACTTTCTTTCAAACTTCAAACCACAATAAGGTTGTTGCGATTCCTTACCAAACAAATCAAGAGAAAACCAGAATAAACAAATAAGAAAATCAAAACTAACTTTTAATTTTATTGAAAATAGTGTGTTTTTAAAAAAGGAAAAATAAGTGTTGCTTAACCCTTAAGTTGTACCATTTGTTGCCTGCAAGTCAAATATATAATTTTCCTATCATTTTTACCACATCAATAATAAAAAAAAAGATGCCAATTTGAGTCATCTAGTCATAATTACTATTATCATTCATATTAATTTTGTTTTCCTTAACATCAATAATTGTTTTCTTGGGCAGTAGTAACAAGACTTCTTTACTTCAAGAAACAACCAAAAACATATTTTTAATTATTTTTAATAAAAAGGGTGTTTTAGTGTAAATAACTCTACTGGAGAACTTTATTTATAGACAAATTATTACCCTATCTAGATTAGGAATATGACTGGTGACTTCCTTAGACTGATAATTGATATGATACCCACCTGTTAACAAACTTTATATTAATATATCATGCATTATTTTCATGTATCAATTGACAAAGTACCGTATAAAAATAAAACGTTCTAAAATAGTCAAATTGATTTAAGATGTTAGCAATAGTTGATATCTTGGATAAACATGTAAAATAATATTTAAAAATCATGTAAAATTTATAAAAAATTTAATACATTGAAATATAAAAAATATATATACCATGTTAAATTATATTTTATATTTCTATAACATGTTAAATACTATATATAACAAGAAACAAGTTATACTATGGATATGTATGATCCAAATAAAAAAAATTAATATCAAAATAATATTATATATTAAATTAAAATATTAATATTATAATTTTTGAAAACTATATATATAACTTTATCATTAAGTTTTACAATTTATGACCAATAAATCAAATAATTATATTTTTCTATCATTTTTATGATTTAGGAAAATTTGAAGATGTCGTTAAGAGAGATGTAGCTATAACTACTGATTTGATGTATTTTACTTTTTGTTAACGTTATCATCAATCAATTTCTGGTCCAACAATCATAAATAGAAAGGTTCTTGCCATTCCTTACAAAAATATCATGACCAACTTCTCTATTTTGATTAGAAAATTTAAAACAAATTTTGAAGTTTATTAGAAAAAAAGTGTGTTCTTAAATGTAATTAACTTTCTTACCATTTTTATTGCACGGAAGTAACAAGTTACCGGTGATATAAATCATCAATAAATAGGTTAAGGTTATTAGCATGTTAATCACACTCATCTTGATTTTAAAAGGTAGAACGAAAAAATGACCAAAGTTTTGGTTTTCTTTGCTTGCATGGCCATATTGGTCCAAATATCTTTCTAAACAAGTATCATCAGTGCAATCACTCCCATCGTCAAAGGATTTGGCATTAGTTATTCGCGTTCCACTAATTCGCATTCCACCATTCTTCCAACTTCAAGGGATGTTATAATCATGTTGTTGCCTCATGGTTACCTTCAATTCCATATTGGACATGGCCACAACCTTATGATGTTGATCCGTTGTCATATTATCCCCCAGCACCATCGGGCCCGCCTTCACCTGAATTTCCACCTGGCACATACAATCAGTGGCGGAGGCAAAGCCTGCCTAGAGGGAGCAAAACACCCCCTAACTTTGTTAAATTACATAAATTTGTAGTGTAAAAAAAAAATTTTTAGAAAAATTTAGTAAAAACACCCCCTAATTTTTTATAATTCTGTCTTTGACCCCCTCAACTTGTATTTCTGGCTCCGCCCCTGCATACAATGGGTGTTTCCCTTATGTTCACAAGTGCTTGGCTGCTCTAGCTAGCACCATGGCATCAGCTGGGTGTTGGGACTTTGCTAGCTTACTGCCAACGAATGTAGGAGAAAAGTTAGGGGTCAAATGTTATGCATATGCTAAGGAGTCAATCAAGTACCTGTCCAACTGATTCTTATATTCAATCAAACGCTTTTAGGCCTAATGTGGAGCCAGGGGCGGACGGAGAGGGGGGGGGGGGGGGGGGCTCTAGCCCCCCCCGAAATTTTAAAAATTTGTCAAATTACTCTTATAAATTTTTTAAAAATACAACATAATATAAAGTTTTAAAGAAAATTAGTGTCAAAAATTTTTTAGCCCCCCTAAACAATTTCCGGGTGTCAAATTTTTTTCTAGCCCCCCCCCCCTAAGCAAGATTTCTAGATCCGCCACCGTGTGAGCGAAGGTGTGATCGGTATAATACTCCTCCTCGGCCGGTAATTAGATTTTATTATCTTATCCATTAGTCGATCATTTGTATTTTAGTTCATTTTAGAGTATTTTTTATCTTTTTCTATAAAAGAGTTAGTTGTTAATTTAGAGAAATAAGGGTTTTTGGATAGGAACAAAAGATTGTCTCTTTGCATTGTTAAAGTTATGTGTTTGTTAGAACTCATGTGCTTCTTATTTGAAAAAAAGATTATAATCAGACGTTGGTCCTTCTATTGACTATTAATTTATTTTTTTGTAAAGAAAACGCCAAATTTACTCTAATCCTAAGTTGTGCATTCTTAGTAAGCAGCCCATTACCCTACCAAGTGACAAAGTGTTATAAATCTAGCGAATTTAAGTTAATAATGCTTCTAGTGCATTTCACAAAAATTATCAATACATGGTGAACTCAATTTAGCATTATAGTCGGCCTAGGTAATTAAATCATTATCTTCGTTCTCGTCATCACCACATCTAATCTCACCAATTAAAAAATCTAGAAGATGGTACTTAGATGGAATTAAATGTAATTTTTAATATTTGGAAAATATTTTATATTTCTAGCTATATATATATTAAATTTTTTAAAACTAAAAATATGTATAACTTTACTGTTAAATTGTTCGATATGTTGCATATGATTCAAATAATAAAAAATTTCTATCATTTTACAATTTGCAAAATATTATAGTTTCATCTATCCATAATTACTATTATCATGCATATTAATTTCGCTATCATTATCATCAATAATTGTTTCATCCGACTGATAGTCAATAGCAAGCTTTAATAAACTTCTCTAATTCATATAGAAAACGAAAACATATAATCAAATTATTATTTAAAAATTTGTGCTTGAGTGTAAATAACCCTCCCATCATTTTTTGTACCGGTCAAAAGAAAAAAAAAACACTTTATTCAAACTTGGAACAACAATAATTAGCAAGGTTGTTGGGATTCCTTACAAAAAAGTCATAAGCAACTTCTCTATTTAAATGTGAAAATCAAAACAACTTTCAATTTTTTTTAAAAAAAGTGTGTTTTTAAAAAACTAAAGATAAGTATTGCTTAACTGTTGTACAATTTGTTGCCTGATAGTCAAATACATAATTGTATTATCATTTTTACTATATTATAACAAATTAAAGATGCCAATTTGATCTAGTCATAATTACTATTATCACTCATATTAATTTTGTTTTCCTTATCATCAATAATTGTTTTCTAGGGCAATAGTAAATAACAAGTTAAAACAAAGTTCTCTAAACAAGTTGAAACCCAAAAAAAAGTTCTCTAAACAAGCAAAACATATTTTCATTTTTTGATACAAAATGTGTTTAGCTCTATCTAGATTAGGAATAGGACTGGTGACTTCCTTCACTTCAACTGTTAGTTCAAACAACAATAAATGAATATGATAATTGACAGATACCCACTGTTAACAAAGTTTATATTAATATATCATGTTATTATTTTCAATTGACAAAATAACGTATAAAAATAAAATGTTTTAAAATATTCATATTGATTTAAGATGTTAGCATTAGTTGATATCTTTGATAAAGGTGCAAAATATATTAAAAACCCTGTAAAAGTTATAAAAACTTTAATACATTGGAATACATAAAGTATATATACCATGTTAAATTGTATTTTATATTTCTATAGCATTATAAATACTATATAAAACATGAAAAATGTTATACTAAGGATATGTATGATCCAAATAAACAGAATTTGTAATATTAAAATAATATTTATTTTAAACATATATTTCAATTATAATTTTTGAGAACTATATATATTAATAACTTTATGATTAAGTTTTACTATTTGTCAACAATTAATTTTAGAAAATTTTGAAGATGTCGTTTAGATTGATGCAGCTATAACTACTGATTTGATGCATTTTGCTGTTTGTTAACCTTATCATCAATCAATTTCTGGTCCAACTACCATAAATAAAAAGGTTCTTGCCATTCCTTACAAAAAGATCATAACAAACTTCCCTAATTTGATGAGAAAAATTCAAAACAAAATTTGAAGTTTATTAAAAAAAAGTGTGTTCTTAAGTGTAATTAAATTTCTTACCATTTATATTGTGTGGAAGTAACAAACTACTGGTGATATTAATGATCTATAAATAGGTTAAGGTTATTAGCATGTTAATCACACTCATCTTGATTTTGAAAGATAGAACAAAAAAATGACGAGAGTTTTGATTTTCTTTGCTTGCATGGCCATATTGGTGCAAATATCTTTCTCCGCCCGATCAATTGATAATCAGAAACAAGCATCATCATTGGAATCACTCCCATCGTCAAAGGGTTTAGCATTTTTTATTCGCATTCCACCAATTCACATTCCACCACTCTTCCAACTTCCAGGGATGTTCTATAATCATGTTGTCGCCCCATGGTTACCTTCAATTCCATTTTGGACATGGCCACAACCTTATGATGTTGATCCGCTGCCAGATTATCCACCAGAACCACCGAGTCCCCCTTCACCCGATTTTCCACCTGGCATACTCAATGGGCCTTTCCCTGATGTTCACAAGTGCAGGGCTGGCCTAGCAAGCACCATGGCATCGGTTGCGTGTTGGGACTTTGCAAGCTTACCGCCATTGAACCGAGAAAATGATTTAGGGGCTAAATGTTGTGCATATGCTACGGGGTTGATCAAGTATTGTCCAAATGATTCTTATATTCAATCAAACGCTCTTAGGCCTCATGTGGAGCGAAGGTGTGCTCGGTATAATACTCCACCCCCGACCAGTCATTAGATATTATTATCTTATCCATTAGTCGATCATTTGTTTTTTTAGTTCATTTTAGAATATTTGTATCTTTTTCTATCAAGAGTTAGTTGTTAATTTAGAGAAATAAGGGTTTTGGAAAGGTCCATAAGATTGTCTCTTTGTATTCTTTATAGTTTAGTGTTTCTTAGAATTCATGTGCTTCTTATTTGAAAAAAGGATTATAATCAGATGTTGGTCCTTACATTGACTATTAATTTATTTTTTGTGAAGAAAATACCAAATTTACTATAATCCTAAGTTGTGCATTCCTAGTAAGCAGCCAGCTACCCTTACTTTGTTACACTAAGTGAAGTTTGTGTGACATGGTGAACTCAATTTAGCATTATAGTCCACCTACGTAATTAAATCATTATGTTTATTCTCGTCATCACCACATCAAATCTCACCAACAAAAAAGATAATGCTAGGAGATGGTATTCAGATGGAATTAAATTCAATTTGTAATATTTGGAAAATATTTATATATATATTATAATTTTTTAAAAAAACTAAATATATGTACAACTTTAATATTAAATTGTTCGATATGTTGCATATGAATTAAATAACGAAAATTTTCTATCATTTTTTCAATTTACTAAGTTTCATGTATCCATTATTACTATTATCGTGCATATGGATTTTGTTATCATTATCATCCATAATTACTACCCCTCTGTTCAACAATATTTGTCATTCTAGAAACTTACACACTTTTTAAGGAAAGTAGACAAATGATGCATATAGCCCTACTTTTTACTTTTCAATCTAGATAATAATTACTTTTATGTTGAATAGTAGGGTTAAAAGTAGAAAAAAGTGTGTCAAAAAGCTAGAATGATACATATTTTTGAACAAGAATCACTCCCTAACGCAGGGAGTATTATCATGCATATTAACCCTCATATCATTTTTTTACTGATCAAAAGAAAAACACTTCTTTCAAACTTCAAACCACAATAAGGTTGTTGCGATTCCTTACCAAACAAATCAAGAGAAAATCAGAACAAACAAATGAGAAAATCAAAACTAACTTTTAATTTTATTGAAAATAGTGTGTTTTTTAAAAAGGAAAAATAAGTGTTGCTTAACCCTTAAGTTGTACCATTTGTTGCCTGCAAGTCAAATATATTATTTCCCTATCATTTTTACCACATCAATAATAAAAAAAGATGCCAATTTGAGTCATCTAGTCATAATTACTATTATCATTCATATTAATTTTGTTTTCCCTAACATCAATAATTGTTTTCTTGGGCAGTAGTAAAAAGACTTCTTTACTTCAAGAAACAACCAAAACATATTTTTAATTATTTTTAATAAAAAGGGTGTTTTAGTGTAAATAACTCTCCTATCATCTTTACTTATAGACAAATTATTACCCTATCTAGATTAGGAATAGGACTGGTGACTTCCTTTGATTGATAATTGATATGATACCCACCTGTTAACAAACTTTATATTAATATATCATGCATTATTTTCATGTATCAATTGACAAAGTACCGTATAAAAATAAAAGGTTTTAAAATAGTCAAATTGATTTAAGATGTTAGCAATAGTTGATATCTTGGATAAACATGTAAAAAAATATTTAAAAATCATGCAAAGTTTATAAAAAATTTAATACATTGAAATATAAAAAGTATATATACCATGTTAAATTATATTTTATATTTCTATAACATGTTAAATACTATATATAACAAGAAACAAGTTATACTATGGATATGTATGATCCAAATAAAAAAAATTTAATATTAAAAAAATTTAATATTAAATTAAAATATTAATATTATATATATATAATAACTTTATCATTAAGTTTTACAATTTATGACCAATAAATCAAATAATTATATTTTTCTATCATTTTTATGATTTAGGAAAATTTGAAGATGCCGTTAAGACAGATGTAGCTATAACTACTGATTTGATGTATTTTACTTTTTGTTAACGTTATCATCAATCAATTTCTGGTCCAACTATCATAAATAGAAAGGTTCTTGTCATTCCTTACAAAAATATCATAACCAACTTCTCTATTTTGATTAGAAAATTCAAAACAAATTTTGAAGTTTATTTGAAAAAAAAGTGTGTTCTTAAGTGTAATTAACTTTCTTACCATTTTTATTGCATGGAAGTAACAAGTTACCGGTGATATAAATCATCAATAAATAGGTTAAGGTTATTAGCATGTTAATCACACTCATCTTGATTTTAAAAGGTAGAACGAAAAAATGTCCAGAGTTTTGGTTTTCTTTGCTTGCATAGCAATATTGGTCCAAATATCTTTCTAAACAAGTATCATCAGTGCAATCACTCCCATCGTCAAAGGATTTGGCATTAGTTATTCGCGTTCCACTAATTCGCATTCCACCACTCTTCCAACTTCAAGGGATGTTATAATCATGTTGTTGCCTCATGGTTACCTTCAATTCCATTTTGGACATGGCCACAACCTTAAGATGTTGATCCGCTGTCAGATTATCCCCCAGCACCATCGAGCCCGCCTTCACCCGAATTTCCACCTGACACATACAATGGGTGTTTCCCTTATGTTCACAAGTGCTTGGCTGCTCTAGCAAGCACCATGGCATCAGCTGGGTGTTGGGACTTTGCAAGCTTACCGCCAATGAATGTAGGAGAAGATTTAGGGGTCAAATGTTATGCATATGCTAAGGAGTTAATCAAGTACTGTCCAAATGATTCTTATATTCAATCAAACACTTTTAGGCCTAATGTGGAGCGAAGGTGTGCTCGGTATAATACTCCACCCCGACCAGTCATTAGATATTATTATCTTATCCATTAGTCGATCATTTGTATTTTAGTTCATTTTAGAGTATTTTTTATCTTTTTCTATAAAAAAGTTAGTTGTTAATTTAGAGAAATAAGGGTTTTTGGAAAGGAACAAAAGATTGTCTCTTTGTATTGTTAAAGTTGTGTGTTTGTTAGAACTCATGTGCTTCTTATTTGAAAAAAAGATTATAATCCTGGTCCTTCTATTGACTATTAATTTATTTTTTGTTAAGAAAACACCAAATTTACTCTAATCCTAAGTTGTGCATTCTTAGTAAGCAGCCAACTACCTACCAAGTGACAAGTGTTACAAATCTAGCGAATTTAAGTTAATAATGCTTCTAGTGCATTTCACAAAAACTATCAATGTATGACATGGTGAACTCAATTTAGCATTATAGTCGGTCTAGGTAATTAAATCATTATCTTCGTTCTTGTCATCACCACATCTAATCTCACCAATTAAAAAATCTAGAAGATGGTACTTAGATGGAATTAAATGCAATTTTTAATATTTGGAAAACATTTTATATTTCTAGATATTATATATATATTAAATTTTAAAACTAAAAATATATATAACTTTACTGTTAAATTGTTCGATATGTTGCATATGATTCAAATGATAAAAAATTTCTATCATTTTACAATTTGCAAAATATTATAGTTTCATCTATCAATAATTACTATTATCATGCATATTAATTTTGCTATCATTATCATTAATAATTGTTTCATCCGACTGATAGTCAATAGCAAGCTTTAATAAACTTCTCCAATTCATATAGAAAACCCAAAAATATAATCAAATTATTATTTAAAAATTTGTGCTTGAGTGTAAATAACCCTCCCATCATTTTTTGTACTGATCAAAAGAAAAAAAAACACTTCGTTCAAACTTCGAACAGCAATAATTAGCAAGGTTGTTAGGATTCCTTATAAAAAAGTCATAAGTAACTTCTCCATTTAAATGTGAAAATCAAAACAACTTTCAATTTTTTTAAAAAAGTGTGTTTTTTAAAAAACTAAAGATAAGTATTGCTTAACTGTTGTAGCATTTGTTGCCTGATAGTCAAATATATAATTGTACTATAATTTTTACTATATTATAACAAATTAAAGATGTCAATTTGATCTAGTCATAATTACTATTATCACTCATATTAATTTTGTTTTCCTTATCATCAATAATTGTTTTCTAGGGCAATAGTAAATAGCAAGTTAAAACAAGTTCTCTAAACAAGCAAAACATATTTTCACTTTTTTAATACAAAATGTGTTTAGCTCTATCTAGATTAGGAATAGGACTGGTGACTTCCTTCACTTCAACAGTTGTTCAAACAACAATAAATGAATATGATAATTGACAGATACCCACCTGTTAACAAAGTTTATATTAATTTATCATGCTATTATTTTCAATTGACAAAATAAAGTATAAAAATAAAATGTTTTAAAATATTCAAATTGATTTAAGATGTTAGCATTAGTTGATATCTTTGATAAAGGTGCAAAATATATTAAAAACCCTGTAAAAGTTATAAAAACTTTAATACATTGGAATACATAAAGTATATATACCATGTTAAATTATATTTTATATTTCTATAGCATTATAAATACTATATAAAACATGAAAAATGTTATACTAAGGATATGTATGATCCAAATAAACAGAATTTGTAATATTAAAATAATATTTATTTTAAATTTATATATTTCAAGTATAATTTTTGAGAACTATATATATTAATAACTTTATAATTAAGTTTTACTATTTGTCAACAATAAATCAAATAATTTTATTTTTGTATCATTTCTATGATTTAGAAAAATTTGAAGATGTCGTTTAGATTTTTTTTTATCCAAAAGACAATCTTTATTTAACTAGCCATGAGAAGGCTGAAGAGACAACATATCGTTCTCAAAACAACTCACACAAACGCCAGGGAGATACTCAAGCCTACTAAACCCCCTAGGATGAGATAACGCTACCTTAGCTAAGCAATCAGCTAGCCTATTACAAGTTCTGTTGATTTTAGAGAAAGAACAGCTCTCAAACCATAAGGAAAGATTAATACATTCTTTTATAAGTGATTCATTCGGAAGATCTTCAGAGGGCAATCGATGAAGTTGATCAAATACCACAAGTGAGTCAAGCTCAGCTACAATATTACGGAGGCCCATATCCTTGGCAAGACGGAGCCCATCTAGAACGCCCCAGTTCTCAGCTTCATGGATAGTGGTCAGACCCATTTGATGGGTAAACCCGCCAACCCAGTTCCCATGTTGATCACGGATGACCCCAGCAGCAGCAACAGTACCATCTGACTTCATGGCTGCATCAGAATTGATCTTGAAGAAACCTTCAGGAGGCGGTTTCCAGACATCAGGAGTACTTTGAGCAGATCGAGAAACCTTCAGAGTATTGAGCTTGTTGGGAGTGACCGTGAAATCAGAGATCTTTCCCTTGACAATGTGGAACTCCAGTTTCTCTGCACCAGGAATGCCATTATGGTATTTGAAATTTCTCCACCACCAAAGAGAGTGACATGTAACAGCGAAAACTTGGTTCCAGTCTGCCCCCACTGAATCAGCGGCCCACTTAGTCTTGGACAGATTGAGTGACAACCAGTCTTTAACGTCAATTCCTGGCTGAAAGAAGTCAGGGCAATGATCCAGAGCAAAATTGTTCCAAACATCTCTGCTCACCAAGCAGTCCCTCATTACATGGAGCGCATCCTCCCTGGAACCGCAGGTTGAACAATTCTCTTCTGGGTGCAAGCCTCTGGCATGAAGAAGAGCCTTGGTCTTCAGCTTCTTGTGAGCAAGAAACCAGAGAAAGGACTTCACCTTCTCAGGAATCTTCAACCTCCAAATAAGACTCCAAAAACTGTCCTTAAGACCTGTAGTGAAAAATTTCTCATATACAGAAGAGACTGTGAGATTACCCGAAGGATGGAGAGCCCAGACAATATTATCATTGATATCCTCATTAAAGATAGCCTTACTAGCAAGGGAATTAAGGATAACAGAGGGAAGATAGTTAGATAAAAACTCCCAATCCCACCCTCTGCCTGATTGCCAGAAATGCTCAACTGTCACATTCATGTCAGTCGGAGCTGGTTGGAGGATATAGGAACACAATGGTTTATCAACTACCCATTTATCTTTCCAGAAATGAATACGCTTACCATTACCAAGTTTCCATTTAGATCCTTCAGCTATCATGTCACGACCACTGATAATGCTCTTCCAGACAGGAGAAGCACTCTTGCGTTCAGGATTCTTGTATTTCTCCAGCAGGATTTTAGCCCAGAGCTTGTCTTGATTCTTGAGAAGTCTCCAGCTGAGCTTAGCTAAGCAAGCTCGGTTCATATCTGAGGCTTTCCTAAGACCCAATCCACCCTCTAGCCTGGGTTTGCAAATAGTCTCCCACGCAACTGTATGTAACTTCTGATGTCTCCTTATGGCCCCACAGAAAGCATCTACTCATCCTGTCTAGTTTATTACAGACAGAAATAGGCAGGGATTGAGACATCATATGAAAAATAGGCACAGAATTGAGGACAGATTTAACAAGGGTCAGCCTTCCAGCAAAAGACAGGGATTTCTCCTTCCAGCCACTGATCCTATTTTGAACCTTATCAATTAAGTCCCTAAAATGCTTACCCTGGGTTCTGCCACGATGAATATTAATACCTAAGTACTTCCCCAGATTATCAGCAATGGGGATCCCAATACTCCTACTGAGATTAATTCTCTGATCAGGGCTTATATTCTTAGAAAACATAATGCGCGATTTCTCAAGGCTAACCTTCCCACCAGACATCTCACAAAAACCAAGAAGTGCAGTCATCATGTTAGAGAGGTTATCCTTAGAGGCAGACCCTAATAAAACTAAGTCATCAGCAAAAAAAATAGATGAGATAACTTAGTCCCATTCCTGCTGAGGCTAATGGTATCCCACCTGCCCTCTTGGATGAATATATCTATCATATGAGACAACCGCTCCATACAGAGAACAAAGATATATGGGGACAAGGGGTCCCCTTGCCGAATACCTCTAGACGGAAGAAATTGGGCTGACTCACTACCATTCCAAAGAACTTTCATTGAAACAGATTCTATACAAGACATAACAAGCTCAATAAAACTGGATGGCAGATTAAGGCAGTTTAAAGTATCTCGAATAAACCTCCAAGAAATCCTATCATACGCTTTTTCTAGATCAATCTTAATAACTGCCCACCCTTTCTTGCTCCTCACTCTATTCATTGAATGAAAGATTTCTTGCATGATGATATGATTGTCCTGAATACTTCTACCAGGAACAAAACTGGTTTGGGTGGGGGAAATAACCTCAGGAAGGAAGAGCTTGATTCTGTTAGCCAGAATTTTGGATAAGATTTTATAGGTGACATTACAGAGGGCTATTGGCCTGAAGTCCTTCATCCGGTCAGGGATCGGCACTTTAGGAATTAAGCAGAGGAGTGTGGAGTTAATGCTAGGGTCAACTTTATGAGAGTTAAAGGAATGCAGAATCAGGTCATAAACATCTTGCTTAAGAACCTCCCAGTGATTCTTAAAAAACCAAGCTTGAAACCCATCCGGCCCAGGAGCTTTAAAGTTATTCATACTCATAATGATGTTGTCAATTTCATCCAAGGGAGGGGGTATATTGCAGAGGTCAAGAATAGCATCAGAAATAATGGGAAAATTGTGACGGACAGTGAGGTGACGATCTGAGGTTTCCTGTTTGAAAAGATTCCTATAGTACTCAACAGCCAGCCCCATAAGGTTCTCCTCCCCCACAATCGTATTTCCCTCATCATCCTTCAGAGAGGTAACTTTACCCTTAGCTCTTTTAATCAGGACCCTCCTATGGAAATACTTAGTATTCCTATCTCCGAATTGAATCCAGTTAACTCTAGCTTTTTGGAACCAAAGAATTTCCTCCCTACAGAGAATAGTCTCCAGCTCTTTAGAAAGAGTAGACTCTAAATTCCTGAGAAAACTAGATTGACCCTTTTCTAAGGCTTTCTGGATGCCCTCAAGTCTACGAAGTAATTTCCTTTTTTGGTAGAAAATATTCCCAAAAACAGACTTATTCCAGATTGAAAGGTCATGGGACAAAGAGCTTAGTTTATTGACTAATGAACCCTCAGCCTGCCAATGGTCTGTGAAAAATAGGGCATAATCTAGGTGAGTAGCCCAGGCAGCCTGGAACCTGAATGGCTTCGGAATAGAAGCAGAAGGGTAACTTTGGAACAGGTGAGATAATATAGGGGAATGATCAGACCCTATCCTAGGGAGAATATAGTACCAACTGTCAGGGAGATGGTCAAACCAGTCATGAGAGACCAGAGTCCTATCTAGCTTAACAAAAATAGATTTATTCGTCCATGAGAAGGAGTTACCTTTACTAGGCAAATCAATCAGACCATTAGATCTAACCCAACTAGAAAAGGCCTTACTACCCCTATTGAGGGTCCTAATACCACCTTTCTTTTCATTGATTGAGAGGATGGAATTAAAATCGCCAGTTAAACACCAAAGATCCGAAAAGTTATTCCTCAGAGAATCCAACTCAGACCATAAAACAACCCTATTAGAGTCATCCGGGCTAGCATAAACAAAAGTACAGATAAAAGCAAAATGATTGCAAGAGATTCGAGTGTGTATAAACTGAAAAGTAGAGTGAACAATAGAAACAGAGATAGAATCATCCCAGAGCAACCACAGTCCACCACTAAAACCCCTAGCATCCACACAAAAGCAATTAGGGAGACCAATTTTAGAACATACAGCCGCAGCTCTATCACCACTAATCCTTGGCTCACAGACAAAAACAACATTAGGATGATGCAGATTAATCAAGTTCTTAATATTGGGGAGGAAACTAGGTTTCGCAGCCCCACAAACATTCCAGGATAACATTTTAATGTTAGTCATCAAAACCAAAATCAAAAGACAAAAAGCCATCAAACAGCTTCAGACCCCGGAGGAACTTCCCCAACAGAAACCTGCTTTGGAGTTCCCTTTTTAAACTCTGCAGTGGACAGAATTGTTTTATTAGTACCAATAGCTGAATTAAACATATTAACCAGCTTAGCAGTCTTACCTGAGGAACCTACAGGGGGAGGACCCTCTACCTTCTCAGCCATAGACTTAACAGACTTAGTTAAATCAGCAGAAGGAGGAGACTTACAGAGATCTTCTGGAGGAGGAATGCACACACCCATACGGTCCTCTGGAGTGGATGGAACATTCTCAGTTTCAGGAGAAGGGCTATCCATTACCTCGGTATCATTCGAGATGATCTTGTTAGAAGGATCTGAAAGAAACTCCTCTTCCTCAGCTAAAGCCCCAAAACTATTAATGAACAGGCCCTTGCCCTTATCCGGAGGGGGTTTAGACTTGTTCTTGTTTCCAGGGCCAACAGCTTTACCTACCATAGGCTTCTTCCCTTTATCCAATTCATTGGGCTTCTTCTCATTACTGACCAAAGGCTTCTTCCCTTTATCCAACTCACTAGGGATCTTCTTACCATCCTTATTGACCCCTCTCCTTCTTCTGGTCGCCTTCATCCAGGGCCCGAAGGAATCTGTCTCCAGCAAAGCCAACTCATCCTCGGTTTTTGATTCAGGTCGTTGAACCATCTTAAAACCTTCATTGACTTGGATAATATCAGGTTGATTAAGTGGGCAGTCAGACATAAGGTGGCCAAATCTACCGCACTGAAAACACAAACTGTGTAAACCCTCATAAACAACCCTGTGAATCCTGTCCTTGAACCTGAATTTACCCACCAGGGGCTTAGTTAAATCCAGCCTGATGCACACCCTTCCGAAAACAATACTACCAAACCTAGACCTAACAAGCTTAACTTTCTGGACCTTCCCCAAACTACTCCCAATATGTGACAGTATGTTCTCCTTGAGATAAACTACCCTTAAATCAGGAAAATTGACCCAAACACAGAGATCCTTCAGAGTTTCTGATTGAGTGTCAAATTCTTTCGAAAATTTTCTGATAGTGAGATAGTGCTCCGAAATGATCCAAGGCCCCTCATTCACGACATACTCCTTATCTTCTTTACAAACGAATCTAACCACATAGTAGCCATTACCCAAAGCCGCGAGCTCAAAATTCTTGGTTAAGCTCCATCTTTGAGTAAGTCTTTCGAACATAACATGAGTCGGGAAATTCTTACCAAGCAATTTGACTATGATAGCATTTCTCCACTCTTTACTCACCTCACGTTCCATTTCTTTAGTGAGGCGAATGGTAGGGCACAGGGGGTCCTCCTCCACTGGATTTGCCTCTTCTTCCATGGCTTCATCTTCCGACCAATCATCTTCCGACGCTACCTCCAAAACATGGTTACTGGTCAGCCTCAGAGCATCTCTGAAAGATCTACCACCCGATTCACCAAAAGACTCGCTCCGAAAATCAGCACAAGAAAGGGGAGGAAACAAATCTTGACAGTCGTTAGATTCAGAGCGAAGACGTTTTCTTCGGCTCGAACTGGGGTCACCCCCTACTGGTGCTGCAGCTTGGAAACTAAAGGACAATGACGGATCCACCGTCTTGACACTCGGATTCGCCATGGGAACGAAAGCAAAAGAAGCGAAAATTATCAATCCCGGGACAAAACAACGGGCGAGTCTTCGAGGAGAAGAAGCCCGACAGTCGAGGGAAGAATAACACCCCAACCATTAATTCGCAATTAACAATAATTAATAACACCCAACTCAAAAGAATTCACAGCGGAAATTAAATTCAACCCCACGGTGTTACTGCCGTTAGTCACCCACGTGACTAACTAGGCCTTTCCAACTCCTTTGTAACGGTCTGACAAACTGAATACACTACCAATTAACTTCCACAACTAATACTGATCCACAAGGATTACATACCGAGTTTCTAAAGTGTTGGAACATGTACAAGTCAAACAGTTGTATCATCTTCAAAAACAAGTACAACCTATCTAAGGTATAATCAAAAGCAAAAGTTCACCCTGTACCCTAAATCTACCCCGCCTACTCTCAATCGGGTCTCCTCAGCATCCGGTACCTGAAATGGGGGTGCCCAAATGGGCTCAACAAACTACGCTGGTATGAAAACATGCAGCCCACAAGCTACCGGGCCACACACGACTAATTTGGTCGTTAACATGTAGTTCATTTTACATCAATATAAAATAACAGTAAACACAACAATGTACACAATACATTCAATGCAATCAAAGGATAACACCCATACAGAAACAAAACACCATGATTCGAGTCAGTGTTTCGTTCTATTATGGCCTCGAGGATATCAAAGAATCTCATGGTAGGCTTTACTTAATTATTTGAGGATAATCCACACAATGGGATTATCGACTTCCTTAACTGTTATATTATTTCGTCTGGGTGTACTCTGATCGAGTTCGGAGAGTATGAAGTTCTGGTAAGCATTGCCATTAAGGTGTGTATTAAGTCGGGTATGAATAAACCCTTCAGACGAGATGGGACTCTCGTAAATTTTAAGGGAAACCGGAAACCAGACCCACGGAGAGTAGTGTAACTACCTCCTGACCACAAGTATGCGGGTATAAATAAACCCTTCAGACGAGATGGGACTCTCGTGAATTTTAAGGGAAACCGGAAACCGGACCCACGGAGAGTAGTGTGACTACCTCCTGACCACAAGTATGCGGGTATTTAACCCAACAGAGAATATAACATTTTCCCCACCACCGTCGCGATGTACATTGGTTGGAAGACGATTTGATGCAGATACGGCTCCCGAAATTTGCATGCATGGCCAGAAAGAAAATCTTCTGGGCTCCTTCCTTCTTTGGACAAGTTATGAGTCTTAGTTAGACAGCATCCTACCACTAGGGTGGTTAGTCGAATATCACATGTGGAACGTCGACATTATGTTTAAAGGGAGGTTAGTGAGAAACTTGGGTGCAAGTTCTCTTAACCAGGGGCGGCTCGGTAATTTGTGGGGCCCTGTGCTAAATATTTAATGGGACCCTATATAAATTAAACTTAAATATAAAATGTAGAAATATTAGTTTAGCTGTGTGGCAACATAATTTTATATTAAGTTAGGTAATGAGATAAAATGTCAAAAAATAATAATACAAGTAAACTAGAAGAAATTTACTCATTATTGAATAATCACTTAAAATAGTCATTATGCTAGTATTTTTTACCACAAAATCTTTGAAGAGACAAGTGTTAGTACTTAATAAAATAGCATGTAAGAAGAATAGCAAGACCAATATATTTGTATTTTTTTACAAAAAAACAAGATAGTACACACAGTTTCACCAATAATTTTATTTATTAATTTGTCTTCTAAAAAACTTAATAATGTTAAATTCAATCAAGTGTTATTTATGATCTATTCTATTGAATAGATTAGAATCTTTCATATCCATTTAATTATATAAACTACAAGATAATTGACTCTAATTAAAAAAAATAGATCCCAAAAATGTGGGGCCCCCTAAAATTGGGGGCCCTGTTCCATGTCACCGGGTAAACTTGCTAATAGCCGCCCCTGCTCTTAACACAAAACGCACATCTTTAATCCACTTGTTATCATATATAACGCACGTGTAATTTGTTTGCCCCAAAGTGCGGTTAATTAACTTAAGTCAATCACAAAAAATACACAATTACACACATATAATCATTTTACATGTATTAGTCTTGGTCATTAATCACACAACAAATAACACACAAACCGGTATAAACCGTTAGCAAACAAGCTGCAAGAATCCATACCTGTGCCTAGTTCCAATATCGTCTACTCCGGCTAAAGCCCCCCGCTATCCCGTTCCTGTAATTGGATTAGCAGTTCGTGTTAATTCCTTAGTGTTTTCGGATGTAACTATTGTTTTTTTTTTCCGATAGTATCTGTCTTGGTAAATTGTTAACTATATATATTCATACACTAAGGCTATTACTCCTCTGTATAGAAACACATATCAGTACACATATAAATACCCACCGTGTAATAGATTAGAGATAAGGAAGTAGTCAGGAAAGGGTAAAACCTCCCGAACAGTTGCCCATTAGTTTTGTAATCAAGATCGAAGTTGTTGGAATATATAATATAGTTATTATCTTGGTTTTATACCTTTCTGTCTATTATTCATTCTGTAACCAACTACTTAATTGTACCGTTGGTGTTATATATATACACGTACATCCTCACCAATTCAAATGATTATATTAACTCTCTCGGTAATCGAAGCTTACAATTCAATCTCAATTGTATAACTCAGTTTTCTTATTTAATCGCTTCGAAGCTCTATACTCCGTTATATATATATATTTCAATGTCATCCCTACATTACGTTAATCCTCCTTATTTATTTCATAATCCTTGTACATATACTTACACTTACATTTATTTATACTTGTATGTTACTATCTATTAGAAAATAACTATAGATGGCCCAGACCGTTACATGTTATTTCTGTATGGGCCAGTCTTTACTAAAGCCCAAATAGCTTTTCACTGAGTATTGTACGTAGACCATTATCGGTAAAGGTCATTTGTCTGTACTGGTTCTTACTATAAATAGAACCTTAATTACAATCAATACACACACTTTCTACCAATCATTTATCCTACTTTCTATATGGTATCAGAGCTATTATAGCCTCTGTAGGCATGGCGGCGGCAGAGGTTCCTAAGGCCAAGGATCCATTATCGGAGACAGGTAATACAAACAATGTTGCTCCAGTTTCCTTACCCACTTCTGGTACGCAATCAGTTCTTTCTGCTGCTGGGAATTTAATTAAGCTTACAGCAAACTTTAGTCTCTGGAAAACCACCTTGGTTCCTTTCCTCCGTGGGAATGATCTTTTCAAGTTCGTCGACGGTTCTCACACTTGCCCTGCACAGTTTACAAACAATAGTGAGATAAACCCAGAATTCACAAAATGGATAAATCAAGACCAACTTATCATGTCAGTTATTCATATGTCCCTATCTGAAACTATTATTGTCTCTGTTGTTGGATGCGAGACATCTAAACAGCTATGGGATTTACTTCACAACACTTATGCAGCTCAAACTGCTGCAAATCTTGGTCATCTCCACCTCCAGCTTGCTAGTCTTATAAAACGTGGAGATGAGTATTACAACAGAGCCAGAACTTTATCTCATTCTCTAGCAGCTGCTGGAAGATCTATTTCTGATTCTGAATTTCAGACTTTTCTGTTACGTGGGCTGTCTGTTGATTACAATCCTATTGCGTCTATAATCATGGCTACTAGGGATCAGCTGGCTCCCTTTGAAATTCTCAGTAGTCTTTTACAATTTGAAGCTACACTAAACCAACAAGCTCAGCAGCTAAGTTCCACAATCAGTGCTAATTCTACTATGACCTCATCGAGCAATAATTTCTCTAGAGGAAGAGTTTCTAACAGAGGTAACTCTCGTGGTAATCGTGGAAGAGGAAGAAACAACTCCACTAGAGGAGGAGGACGTAATACCAGCAACAACACTACTTTCTTTTCTGGTCAACCTGATGACAGACCCCAGTGCCAGATCTGCTACAAACGAGGGCATGAGGCCCGTGACTGTTACCATCGTTTTAATCACTCCTATCAGAATGCTCCTCCTCAGTCATTCACAGCTAATTCCACTACTCAGAGTGGAACTTTTTCTACTAGTGACTGGCTGCCAGACACTGCTGCTAGTCATCATTTTACTGGGGACTTCTCCAGACTCAACATGGGTGCTACAGACTATAATGGTGCAGAAGCTATTACTCTAGGTGACAATTCATTGTTACCAATTTCACATCAGGGTATGGGCCTTATTTCTACACCTTTTAAATCCTTTCAACTCAACAACATCTTTTACAGTCCCTCGTTAACCAAACACTTGCTCTCTGTAAATAAATTTTGTGTTGATAACAATACCTATTTTGAGTTTCATCCTACTCATTTTCTTTTGAAGGACTGTCAAACCCACAACACTCTTCTCAAAGGCCCAGCTAAGCAAGGCATCTATGTTTTTCCTAGTGGTGCTGTTCAAGCTTCAGTTTCTGCTCACAACACTCAAGCCAATTTCCATGTCAAGACCTCCCCTACCATTTGGCATTGGAGGCTTGGCCACCCTTCTCTCACTATCACCAAGCATACATTATCTAGTTTTAACCTTCCTGTTCACAGTGGTCAACCTTTACAGTTTTGTTCTGCTTGCTGTATCGGTAAAACACATGCACTTCCTCATTATCTTTCTTCTAGTAAATCTAAAGCACCATTTGAACTTTTGTTTCTGGATGTTTGGGGCCCTGCCTATGTGACTTCTGTTAATGGTTTTAAGTACTATTTGCTAATAGTGGATGATTTTTCTGGCTACATGTGGTTATACCCTATTTGTCTCAAGTCTGATGTTCAGCGTGTTTTTCATACCTTTTGCAATCTTGTGGAGAATTATCATCAATCTAAAATCAGGTCTGTACAAACGGATGGTGGGGGTGAATTTAAAGCCCTTGGTTCTCTGTTGCAACAAAAGGGAATCAACCACAGGCTTACTTGTCCTCATTCTCATCAGCAGAATGGAGCTGTTGAAACTAGACACAGACATGTGGTTGATAAGGGCATTACTTTGCTTGCTCAAGCATCTATGCCTATTACTTATTGGACCTATGCCTTTCAGGCAGCAGTCTTCCTCATGAATAGACTCCCCACTCCTCTACTGCAGCACAAATCTCCTTATCAGGTGTTTTATAATAAGGTACCTGATTATACTTTTCTGAAAGTATTTGGATGCAGTTGCTTTCCAAACCTGAGACCCTATCAAAGACACAAGTTGTCCACCAGATCTACTAAATGCGTGTTTCTTGGCTACTCTCTTCATCATCACGGCTATCTATGCCTTGACATTTCATCTCACAAGCTATATACATCCAGAGATGTTGTCTTTAATGAAATGTAGTTCCCCTTTGCCTATAAAATTGACTCTTCTCCCTCTACCTCCACCCTCCATACTTACACTTCATTAATTCCCAATCTTCAGCCTAATGTCTCCTCTACTTTCCTACCATCTTTACCCACCACCACTGAATCTCCTAATACCTCCCACCTAGAGGGCAGCCCTACCTCGTCTCAATCCTTACCCAGTCCTAATTTTTCCCCACCCTCTACTTCATCATCTTCCACCCCTGAACCTGATCCTGAGCCTGAGTTGCCTTCTACTTCTACCTCTACTACCCATGTTCCTCATTTCTCACAACAACCTCCTTCAGTTACCCACCCCATGGTCACCCGGTCTAAAACCAACTCCTTAAAACCCCTCACAAGAACAGATGGCACCATCAACTACCAGCTACACACTACTTCTCTAGCCACTATACCTGATGATCCTACTCTGAAACAAGCTCTACAACACAAAGCCTGGGTACAAGCCATGGAACAGGAAATGCATGCTTTACACTCTAACCACACTTGGGACCTTGTTCCACCTTCTCCCAAAATGAATCTCATAGGGGTCAGGTGGATCTTTCGTACAAAAAGAACTGCAACAGGACAAATAGACAGACGCAAAGCACGCCTTGTTGCTCAAGGCTACTCTCAAGCACCAGGCCTTGATTTCACAGAAACCTTCAGCCCGGTGGTTAAACAGACTACCATTAGACTGGTAATTTCTCTTGCAGTTTCTAATCACTGGTCTATTAAACAGTTGGATGTTCAAAACGCTTTCCTACATGGAGAGCTTGAAGAAACTGTTTACACTAAACAACCTCCAGGGTTTGTTGATCCTACCTTTCCTAACCATGTTTGCAAATTGAGAAAATCTCTCTACGGACTAAAACAGTCCCCTAGGGCTTGGTATGCCAAACTAAGTTCATTTATGGTTGAAGCTGGGTTTCGCATTTCTAAATCAGATACCTCTCTGTTTATCTACAAACAAGGATCAGATTTTGTATTTGTTCTTGTTTATGTGGACGACATCTTAATCACTGGATCTTCCCCAACTCTCCTCAGTCAGTTTACTAGCACTATCTCCAAACACTTTCCTATCACAGATATTGGTGATTTAAACTTCTTTCTGGGTGTCTCTGTCCACCGCACCAAATTCGGTCTCACTCTTTCTCAAAAACAATACATCAAGGATCTTCTCCAGCGCACAAATATGACTCAGTCAAAATTCATTTCAACTCCTATGAACCCGACTGACAATTTGGACACCACATATTCTCCCCTCTTTGAGGATCCTACTCTATATCGCAGTACAGTTGGTAGCCTACAGTATCTATCTTTCACACGCCCAGATATTAATTTTGCAGTTAATCGCACTTGTCAGTTCATGCATGCTCCTCGATTAATCCACTGGAAGGCTGTAAAACGTATACTAAGGTATTTAAACCATACCTGCGATTTGGGGTTGTTTTTCGCCTCCACTCCAGCTGGATCCTTGCGTGTCTTCACAGACGCAGACTGGGGAGGGTCCCTTAGCGATCGACGTTCTACTTCCGGCATCATGGTGTTTCTCGGTTCTCATCTTCTATCTTGGTCCTCGAAGCGGCAGGCTACTGTGTCGCGATCCTCTACTGAGTCAGAGTATAAAGCCCTAGCAGCAGGAACCGCGGAAGTTCTGTGGATTCAAAATCTCCTTTCAGAGTTAGGGTTCTATCTCAACTCTCCTCCGATTTTGCATTGCGATAATCTCAGCGCTACGTTCCTCGCTTCCAATCCCGTGTTACATAGCAGAGTTAAACACCTTGCCCTCGACTACCACTTTGTGAGGGAACGAATTAGAAATGGAGGGTTGCAGGTCACTCATCTCTCGTCGGCTAGCCAAATCGTCGATCTTCTCACCAAACCATCGACTCCCTCAACCTGTCTTAATCAGCGATCTAAACTCCCCTTATCAGGGTGTTTTGATTCGAGGGAGGGTATTAGAAAATAACTATAGATGGCCCAAACCGTTACATGTTATTTCTGTATGGGCCAGTCTTTACTAAAGCCCAAATAGCTTTTCACTGAGTATTGTACGTAGACCATTATCGGTAAAGGTCATTTGTCTGTACTGGTTCTTACTATAAATAGAACCTTAATTACAATCAATACACACGCTTTCTACCAATCATTTACCCTACTTTCTATACTATCCACCCGGACATTACATAACAATTTTATTAGTTCCTTTGGTATTCATCTAATGTGTCACGCATGATATGTTCATATATCCCAATCGTTTATCAGCCATATACATATATGTATACAAGTATATATATTATGCGTCCTTGTATATAACATTTTACATTCGATTAATTCAAACACCAATACCTTTACAACTTAATACCGATTTTCAAGATCAAATTCCTTAATCATTTTAATCCATCACCTAATTAATTTACTAAAAGAAATATTGATCTCACTTACAATTTACTAATTTACTACTTAATCATTTAATCAGTTTTTTTTTAAAACTCAAAAATCTTAACTAACTATTTATTCCCCAGACAATATAGCATAATCATTAACATATTAATTCTTTTAACACTTAAGTTATTCTACCCCCAACTCACCACTTTATTCTCAACTAATCAAATAGTTTTAAGTCAACTCTTACGCCAATTCGCTCAATCATGGAGAGTAGAGTTTAACACTTTTTTTTTATATACCAAACTGATGACTTCCTGCGGTAAAATAGGATTAACAACTTCGTTTTTTTTTTTTTGAAACAATCTACTTTCTTTGGCGTAAATTGACCACACAAAATGTATGCATCGAGTAGCAACAGGACATCAATCTACTTTTCTTACACAACCATGGCTTACAGCGGCGGCTCGATAATTTATGGGGCCTGTGCTAAATATTTAATGGGACCCTATATAAATTAAACTTAAACATAAAATGTAGAAATATTAGTTTAGTTGTGTGGCAACATAATTTTATATTAAGTTAGGTAATGAGATAAAATGTCAAAAAATAATAATACGGGCAAACTAGAAGAAATTTACTCATTATTGAATAATCACTTAAAATAGTCATTCTGCTAGCATTTTTTACCACAAAATCTTTGAAGAGACAAGTGTTAGTACTTAATAAAATAGCATGTAAGAAGAATAGCAAGACCGATATATTTGTCTTTTTTAAAAAAAAACAAGACAGTTTCACCAATAATTTTATTTATTAATTTGTCTTCTAAAAAACTTAATAATGTTAAATTTAATCAAGTGTTATTTATGATCTATTCTATTGAATAGATTAGAATCTTTCATATCCATTTAATTATATAAACTACAAGATAATTAACTCTAATTAAAAAAAATATATCCTAAAAATGTGGGGCCCCCTAAAATTGGGGGCCGTTCGATGTCACCGGGTAAACTTGCTAATAGCGGCACCTGATGGCTCACCTACATCATCAGCATGCCAGATCCTACCTACACTAAGACCATGATCATCAATGCTGCTTAAGAGTTCTTAGCAAAAAAAAAGAAATAAAAAAATATGAGGTGGAGGAAAGAGAAGGAAGAACTATAATTTTAAGTTCTTTCGTAAGAACTTCTTAAGAACCCAAAAAATGAGACCCACCATTTATTTTTCTAATTATAATATTTTCAATATAAATAGTTAAACCTTATACATTTTAAAATCTTAATATTTTTAAAACTAATAATGATATAAATAAACTAAACATATCAAAATTCTTAAAATCTTATTCTCCACAAAATGAGATCCATATTGACTATATTTTTCATATTTTTAATATAATATATATTTTTGTTAAATTAGTACTTATTATGATATCAAAATGTAATACTAAAATATACTTGTAATTTATAATATGTACCATTGTATTCATTTCTAAATTCATTATAATATTTTATTCCTAAATAAAAGAATTAATTATGATTATGTCTTATATTATTAGTAGCAACATATTAATAATATATATGAATAATTTTATTTTATTTTTGTTTTAAAAATATAATAAACTTTAATCATTAATAAAATATTAAGTTAGGCTTATTTGTATATTATTGAAAATAGCAGTAACAACAATTTAAAATTAATTTTTGTATAGGCGTAAGTAAAAACTTTGGTTTTTTTTTACATGGAAGAAAGGCTTTTCAAAAACACGTAAGAGAAAATAACCCTAATGAGAGTCGTCGATTGCAAATCGCCGATTGCAAGTTCGCCGTTTTGTGCTTTTCTTCCGGTTTCCCTGGGCTTTTCTCCAGATTCTGATTATTAACCCGCTGCTTTCGAATCTATCGGTAAACACATCTCGTGTTTCCCATCTGTCGATTGAGTGAGGGATTAGTTGTTAGGATATGTATTTATTTCAGTATAGTCTTGTATTAGGTGTTATAAATGTAATCTTCTAGAGTGTATCTAGGATTACTTAAACTGTATGTTACTACCTTTCTTTTACACTTATCCACCTGTTACATACTAGACTATATAAATAGTCTATTCCCTCTATACTGTTATACATCTCGATTCATTCAATAACAAGTCACGGTATTCTTTTACTCCCTTTGTTTTTCACATGGTACCAGAGCAACTCCTGGAAATGTCAAAAATCAACTCCAAATCACGGAAACCCTAAACCACGATACTGAAGCTGTTTCTCCTTCTTCCTCGCCATGTCTGGAGACGATACGAACAAATTGGAAGAAACCAGCGACAACATGGAGAAAGGAGGAAACAACGTCGATCAAGAAGGACAGAAAAAGAAGAATATCGTCGATCTTGAAGAACAAAACTTCTACACGAAACTCACCCCAGAAGAGGAAGAATTGTATACTCATCCTTCTGATAATCCCGGAATCATCCTCGCGTATAAGTTCAACGGATCTGGATTCGCTAAATGGAAGAGGTCGTTCATGGTTGGCTTGATTTCCAAGAGCAAATTAGGTTTTGTTACTGGAACAACAAAACGGTCAGATTACCAAGGAGCCAAGCAGAGAGTTTGGGACCGAACAAACGGGATGGTCATCGGATGGTTATTCACGGCTTTAGAGGATTCGCTCAGAGAATCTGTGATGTACCTTAAAACCGCCGCAGAAATTTGGACAGATTTGGCTAAGCGATTTGAGAACCCATCTGGAACCAGACTCTACGCGCTGAAAAGAGAGGCGCACAAACTTGAACAAGGTAATTCTTCCATCAACGACTATTACACCAAGTGGGTAAAGATATGGAACGAAGAAAACGAATTAATTGAGATTCCTCCCTGTTCGTGCGGTTCCTCAAAAGCCATCAGTAAGCTTCAAGAAAATCAAAGAGTTCTTGAGTTCCTTATGGGTCTGACCGATTCTTACAAAGCGGTACGATGCAATCTCTTGCTGATGAAACCTTTGCCCTCCATCGATCAAGTTTACTCCGTTCTGAGAGAGGAAGAAAGCCACCGACAAACTCAGAAGAATCGAAAGAGCGATGAAGAAACTGTAGCTTTTGCAAATTCCATCGCGAGTCGGGGTACTCAAGGAAATGAATTTAGGGCAAAGAAAATTGAAAAGGAAAAGAGCAAATGCGCACATTGCAAGAAAAATGGGCATTCTGTCGAGAATTGCTACTGGGTCACCGGTAATTTCCCTACCTACTGGAAACATAACCAGACCAAGGAGAAAAGCAATTTTGCCGGAGCAACTTTCAATCAACAGAGAGTGGGTCAGACTGAAGAAAACAATCAATCTGTGCCTGGGATGTCTGAAACACAACTTAAAGCCCTCGTGGCCTACCTCAAGAACCAAGAAACTACGACTTCCAGCAACCAGCAGATGTGCATGACCTCATACTTGAGGAAAAATGACTCAACACACAATGAAGAAACTGATTATCAATATCAGTTTTCAGGTAAACCTAAACCCTCGGCTTATTCAACTTCAAATCATGATAAAATAAATGTTTCTGATATATGTATGGATAATATATGGATACTTGATACTGGAGCCACAGACCATGTCTGTGGCAACAAATCTCTTTTTTTGAGCAATTATCAACCTTGCTGTTATGAAGTTGTGATGCCTGACGGTCATACTGGTATTATTCAGGGTATAGGAAGCATTAAAATAAGAGATAAACTGATAGTTAATAATGTGTTGCATGTTGATGCCTTTAAGTTTAACCTTCTGTCTATTAGAAAGTTGCTGAAACAATTTTCTGCTAGTGCTCTTATATTACATGACAAATGTGTTTTGCAGGACCTTGAAACAGGAGAAAATATATTGTTTGGCATATTGTATCGTGGCCTTTATGTGCTTGATTGTAATCGTTTGAATACAGCTGTGAGCTTTACTTCTGATGTAAATAAAAGGTTTCCAAATCTTGAGAATGTTAGTGAATGTCCTAAACTGATAGGAAATGTCAATGATGTTCGGCTTTGGCATAATAGATTGGGGCATGCCCCCTTGGAAAAATTGTCTAGACTTCATTTTTTCAAAAAGAAAGATATACCAAATATTTTGTTTGTGACTCTTGTCACAAAGCAAAAGCTCATAGAATTCCTTTCCAGAGATCCAATACCCATAGCAAAGACTTGTTTGACCTTATACATATAGATGTATGTGGCCCCTTTAATACTCTTACTTATGATAACAAAAAATATTTTTTGAGTATAGTTGATGACAAGTCTAGGGCTCTTTGGGTCATCCTTCTCCAAAATAAATCTGAAGCTTTCAAGTTCATCAAATTTTTCATCATCATGATAGAGAGACAGTTTAACAAAAAAATCAAAGTCATCAGATCAGATAATGCCTTCGAACTGGGCTCATCTAATGAGGGAAAATCTTTCTTTAATAGTCTTGGCATAATCCATCAAAAATCCTGCCCACATACCCCCCAGCAGAATGGTATAGTGGAGAGAAAACATCGATACCTGATGGAAACATCTCGTGCCATCTTCTTCAATTCTCACCTCACCTTGGAATTCTGGGGGGAATCCATTCTGTATGCAACTCATATTATTAATAGACTTCCCAGTACCTCTCTTGAGGGAAAAACTCCATATGAGTCCCTCCATAATTCACCTCCGGATTATAGCTATTTCAAAGTCTTTGGGTGTTTGTGCTATACCTTAAATCTAGGAAATAACCTAGGAAAATTTCATCCTAAAGCTATACCCTGTGCTTACTTAGGACCTGCAGAAAACCAAAAAGGGCACAAACTTCTTAGACTCTCTGATCACAAAATCCTTGTCTCCCGTGATGTTACCTTTCATGAAACAACCTTCCCATTCCAGAAACATACACCACAAATTCCTTTTCCTCATCTTACTGAAAGCATCTCCCAGAACACTGAAACTACCATCGAAGATGATTATATATTTCCACACCTACATGAGAAAGTTGTTCCTGATTCCATCACTTCACAACAAATCCAAAACACCAATAACTCAGATAATGTCACTGCTGATAAACCCCACCACCCTTCTACTGCTACTGATAACCAACACCATTCTTCTGCTGCTACAGATCACCTCAACCATACTTCTACTTCCACACAGAAACCAGTCATCCAGAACCTATTGAAAATATTACTGGTGTAGGAAGTGAAGATATAAACCTGAGAAGATCTTCCAGAATAAGACAATTGCCCACTCATTTACAAGACTATCATGTTTATACTAATGTGGCAAACCTTGATACCTTCACTGAAATCATATCTGATAGAATTACCAGACATAGTACTCAAACCCAAAATAGTAATCCACCTGACTATTTCAGTTTGACAGATGAGACCCCTACCACATCCTTTTCTTTCTCCACCATCAGAAATAAAGATAACATAAGCAAGATCCTTGAAACTCAAGAACCCAAAACTTATGAAGAAGCCTGTCTTAGTGATAAATGGATCCAGGCTATGGATAAAGAATTATCTGCCCTTATCAAAAATAGAACTTGGGACTTAGTTAAGCTTCCCAACAGGAAGAAAGCTATAGGGTGCAGATGGATATATAAAACAAAACTGAAAGCCGATGGATCCATAGAAAGACATAAGGCTAGGCTTGTAGCCAAAGGGTTTAGCCAACGTTTTGGGCTCGATTACACAGAAACCTTTTCCCCTGTTGTCCGAATGACAACCATAAGAACCTTGATTGCTATTTCTGTTAAAAAAGGATGGCATTTAAACCAATTGGATGTTAATAATGCTTTCATTCATGGTGACCTTGATGAAGAGATCTACATGCAATTGCCTAAGGGTTTAAAAACAGATGGGAATGTCAATGCTTGCAAACTGAGAAAATCATTATATGGGCTTAAACAAGCCTCAAGACAGTGGTTTGCCAAGCTTAGTGATTTTCTCATGTTTATAGGGTACACGCAATCTGAAAATGATCACTCACTGTTTTACAAAATATATAACAACAAGTTTACCTATCTAGCAGTTTATGTAGATGATGTGTTGTTAACTGGTAATGACTTGAACGAAATAAACATTGTGAAAGATCAGTTAAACAAAGAATTCTGCATAAAGGATTTAGGAAACTTGAATTTTTTCTTGGGTATGGAATTTCTTCATCATGAACAGGGTCTGATTATTTCTCAAAGGAAATTTAGTTTGGAGCTTTTAAATGATTATGATGTTCTTCATAGCAAACAGACAGCAGCTCCTCTGCAACTGGGTTTAAAACTCAGACCCAATGAAGGAAAGGTATTAGAAAATCCTACAGAATATAGGAGTCTGGTGGGTAAGATCAATTTTCTTACTCACACCAGACCTGACTTGGCTTTTACTGCACAACTATTGAGTCAATTTCTTCAAAACCCCACCGACATACATTTATCCGCTGCCATACACACATTGAGGTATATAAAGGGGACTATAAACTATGGTATTTTGCTTAATAACAATTCTGATTTTTCTTTGACTGCTTACTGCGACAGTGATTGGGCAAGTTTCCCAATCACCAGAAGGTTAATTTCTGGTTATTACATATTTCTTGGTGGCTCACCTATTTCTTGGAAATCAAAGAAACAGGGATGCATATCTCTATCCTCTGCAGAGGCCGAATATAGGGCCATGAAAGTTGTTACAGCAGAGCTAGCATGGCTCAGCAGATTGATCAACCAGATTGGGGTGCTGAACATTACTCCAATCCCACTTAAATGCGACAACAAATCTACAATTTATATAGCCAAGAATCCAGTTGCCCACCAAAGGACAAAGCATATTGAAGTGGATATTCACTTCGTGAGACAGATGATACAGAAAGGCCTGATATCAGTTCATTATGTTCCCACAACAAATCAAGTAGCAGATTTTCTGACTAAAACATTACCAGGCAGAAACTACAGAGGGATATTAAAAGACATAGGTTTATTTCTCTTACAAGATGCAACTCCACCAGATGAGTTCCAACTTGAAGGGGAGTGTTAGGATATGTATTTATTTCAGTATAGTCTTGTATTAGGTGTTATAAATGTAATCTTCTAGAGTGTATCTAGGATTACTTAAACTGTATGTTACTACCTTTCTTTTACACTTATCCACCTGTTACATACTAGACTATATAAATAGTCTATTCCCTCTGTACTGTTATACATCTCGATTCATTCAATAACAAGTCACGGTATTCTTTTACTCCCTTTGTTTTTCACATTAGTTGGAGTTTCGATTTTTCTTCTGTGGGTAGTGGTCTCAGCCGTTTCGCCCATTCTGCAATTCGACTGGTAGTGCTAGTACTATGGAAAGGGAGGAAGAGACTTTCTCTTTGTCAAAGAGGCAGCGGAGCTCCGGTACCTTTACTGAAGAAATGGATTGCCAATTCCAAGCGCCTCAGGGTGTAGAGGGCATGAATTTCAAAGAAGCGATGTTGGGTGATTCGTCAAAGTTTAGTCACGATAATCAAGAAGGCGACATGGAGGATGTTTCCGATGACGAAGGGGAAACGATGGACGACGATGATCCCAGATGTCCAGAAATCTTTCTAACAAAGGAACAAAAGATTAACTTCCGACGTCCATGGCGTGATGCGATAATTGTCAAGCTCCTTGGAAAATCACTTCCTAAGTAGATTCTGAAGGATAGGCTTATCAATAGATGGAAGCTACGGGGAGAGTTTCGCATGGAGGACCTCACAAATGGTTTTTTCACTATCATCTTTAGTAACAAGGATGATCTTCAGTACGTACTGTCTGAGGGTCCTTGGCCCATAATGGATCATTATCTTTCAATTCGGAGATGGAGACCGAATTTTAACCCGACTTCGGAAGCAATTTCATCTCTTGAGGTCCTTGTTAGATTTCCGGATCTGCCGAGTGAGTACTATAACGAAGAATTCCTTTCGTTGGTGGGAGCAAGAGTAGGGAAGGTAAAGAAGGTTGATCTATCTCCAGCTCTATTTGGAAAATCCCGATTAGCCAGGGTGGCTATTGAGGTGGATCTCACCAAACCCTTACTGGCGAAATATAAGCTTAGACGTCGGATAATGAAGATAGAGTATGAAGGTTTGCATCTTGTTTGTTTTAAATGCGGGTGTTACGGTCACAGGGATGGTTTATGCCCGTTTAGCGAATGTGATGGGGAAATTCATCAGGAGAATGGGGTCAGGTTGGTTAATGAACAACCTGATACAAACTTGGTTCACGTTACTGAGGATTATGGGCAATGGATGGTGCCTAAGAAGAAGAATACTGTGAGAAAGGGTCCTAACACGAAAGTGGACCCCCCAATTCGGAAGCTTCCCCAATCTAAAGCGAAACCCAGTTTCGCTGCTTTAGAGATTGAAGAACCGGCTCCGACTGATGATTTACAGAATGTGCAGATGACTGATTCTCAGATAATTTCTAAGGTCAATATCTCGGGTGTTTCTTCGATGCCATCAGATCGGATCCAGCGGTAACAGTACAACCACAATCGCACAACGGGAGATGATGACCCCCAAAAGAAATGTCACAGCCCTTCACCGGAACTGTCTGGGTTGCCTTCTAAAGCCTCGGGTGCGCTTTCAAAACGCAAGGATGAGATTCCTGGATCAAATTCAAATCAGAGTTGTGGTACGTAATTCTCACCTTACATTATTATTTATAGATGCTTAAGAATATCGTTTTTTGGAATGTTCACGGAGCTCTTAAACCTAATTTTCATAGAGCTATGAAAGATCTGATTCGTATGCATAATCCGGACATTATTGTGATAATGGAACCTCGCATTAGCGATAAATTAGCGGAATCTGTTTGTGCCAAGTTAGGCGTTTATGATGTCTTTCGTGTTGATGCTGTTGGGTTTCGGGGTGGTATCTGGCTCCTTTGGAAAAATTTGTTCCAGATTAATGTGATTGCCCATAATAGTCAACTCATTCATTGTGAAGTTAGAGAGAATAAGATTTCCTTTCTTTTTACTGCAGTTTATGGTAGTCCTGATGCAAAATTGCGCAGTACTTTGTGGAATGATCTAAATCTGATCCAACCCCTTAATAATGTTTCCTGGATAATTGGGGGTGACTTTAATGCTACGTTGTTTCCCTCTGATAGAATTCGTTCTTCTTCCCGTGGTTTTGGTGTTGATAAGTTTTTCTTAAATTGGTTTCATGGTAGAAATCTCATTGATATTAACTCCATTGGTAACTAGTTTACTTGGTCGAATGGTAGAACCTGTGTGCGTCTTGATAGAGTCATAGGTTCTGTTGAGTGGAGTAATATGTTTCCTAATGCTATTATTCATGTTCTGCCACGGTTTGCTTCTGACCATAGTCCAATATGTTTAAGGTTATCTCCAGCTCACTCCCCTTGCCCTAATCCTAGGCCTTTTAAGTATCTTGCTGCCTGGTGCACTCATCCTGAGTTTCCTAAAATTGTTTCTGATCATTGGTGTAAAGAAAGTTCGCTGAGTAATTCCCTTGATGTGCTTAGTAACCATTTACAGAACTGGAACATGGAGGTATTTGGTCACATTATTATGAACAAGAAGCGTATTGTTGCCAGATTGAAGGGGATCCAAAAGGCCATAGATTTAGGGAGAGGAAATCACCTTCATGGTCTTGAGAGAAAATTAACGAGTGAGCTGGATACCTGGCTTCAACGTGAGGAGATGCTTTGGAAGCAAAAATCTAGAGACCATTGGATTAAATTGGGGGATAGGAATACCTCTTACTTTCACCTTAAAACTAGACTTAGGAGACAGAAATCTCGTATTTCTTCGTTATTAGACTCTAATGGAGAATGGGTCTCGGATAGTGATAAACTACAAGGTATTCTGGTAGATCACTTCAGGAATTTATTTAGGGCTGATCGAGAAAAGTCTTATATCTGTCCTGTTAATTTTTTTGAGCCTTTTGACCAAGATACTCTTTCTGATCTTTCTAAGCCGGTGGATCTTGTGGAAATTCATAGGGCTGTTAAGGGGATGGGTGCGTTCAAAGCTCCTGGTAAGGACGGGTTTCCAGCCGGTTTCTTTCAAAACTTCTGGAATTTGGTTAATCCAAGTGTTCTTTCTTTTGTTCAGAACTGTTTTTCTTCTCAGAAGATAGATGAAAATCTTAATCATACTGTCCTTGCTCTCATTCCCAAGGTTGAGCGGCCTATGTAAGTTTCTCATTTTCGTCCCATTTCTTTATGTAAAGTACAGTATAAGATCATTGCTAAAATTATCGCTAACAGACTCAAACCATTTATGCCTTGTTGGATATCTGAGTGTCAGAGTAGTTTTGTTCCAGGACGATGCATTGTTGAAAATATTATTGTTGTCCAACAAGTTATCCATTTTATGCAACATACCAAGAACAGAGATGGATGTTTGGCCATGAAATTGGATCTAGCAAAAGCCTACGATAGATTATCATGGGATTTCATTAATGAAACACTTTTGTTTTTAGGGTTACCTGATAGTCTTAGGAACCTTATTATGAGCTGCTTAACGACGGTTTCCTTTCAGATTTCTTGGGATGGTTCTCTTTCTGATTCTTTTGTTGCTGAAAGAGGGATTAGGCAAGGGGATCCTTTATCCCCTTTTGTTTTCGTTCTATGCTTGGAGCGTTTGGCTCAGAGTATTCAGAATAGGGTGGAAAATAAGGAATGGAAACCCATATCTCTAGGAAGGAGAGGCATTTCTATATCTCACTGTTTCTTTGCAGATGACATTGTTCTTTTTGGAAGTGCTACTCCGCGTCAGGTGGGGGTGATGTGTGAATGTGTGTCAGATTTTTGTAAAGCTTCTGGGCAGGCCATAAGTTTAAAGAAATCATCCATCCTACTATCTAAGAACACTAGCCCAGAGAAAGCAAGGATAATTCATCTTGAATCTGGTATCCCCATTACTTCTAATTTTGGAAAATATCTGGGTGTGTATTTAAAGCAGGGAAAATCAGAGAGTCAGAATCATGACCTAATTTTATCAAAAATCCGGGGAAAGTTGGCGGGGTGGAAAGCCAAAACTTTGTCTATGGCTGATCGAGTTACTTTAGTCAAAAGTTGCCTCTCCTCTGTTCCCGTCTATACTATGCAATCACAGTTACTTCCGAATAAAATTTGTGATAAGATTGACAGACTAAATAGGGATTTCATTTGGGGCCATGATTCGAATTCTAGGAAACTCCATGATATTGGTTGGGAGACCATATGTAAACCTAAAGTCGAAGGGGGTCTAGGGATTAGGAAATCTCGGCTTATGAATGTAGCGTGCTTTGGTAAGATAGTATGGAACTTAGTTAGTAATCATAGTAGTTTCTGCAAAGAAGTTTTATTGCGAAAGTACCCTAACCCTAGAAGCGAACGCGGCAATTACCTGGAAAAACATTCAGAAATGTGCAAGGCAAATCGAAGAGGGCTTTGGATGGTCTTTGAGTAACGGTAAAAGAGTGAATTTCTGGAAAGATTGCTGGATTGGTAATAAGGCTCTCATTGATTGTGTGATTGAAGAGGTTCCCTCGGATATTATGGAATGTAGCGTGTATGATTTCTGGTCAAAAGATTCGGGATGGCGCTGGAATATATTTGTTGTTTATTTACCTGCTAATATTCTTTCTTTGTTTAGTGATGTTACAGTTTTCCAGGATGATGAAGATGATTTCATTCATTGGAAATTTAAGCCCAGTGGTAATTATAGTGTGAGCTCGGCATATAAATTTCTTTCTCAACCTTCTCTATCTTCGAATTATACTGCTTTAGGAATGCCAAATTCTGGTAAGCATATCTTTAAGGTTATATGGCGCATGCCGGTACAGGAACGCATTAAATTATTTCTCTGGAGAATCTGTTATAATAAGCTGATGACTAATTCACGGCGTGCCTTTATGGGGTTTACCCAGGATAACTCTTGTCATTTTTGCTGTGATGTTGAAACAATTATCCATGTTCTGCGGGACTGCTTAGTTGCTAGACGAATTTGGTATAAAATCATTCCTTCCCATATGTACAGAAAATTTTTTAATAGCAATTTGCTTGATTGGTTGTCTGATAATCTTTCATGTCCAGGAAAGTTCCTTTTACGTGGGAAGGCTAATGTCAATTTTTCTTTAGTGTGTTATCATTTGTGGATGTGGAGAAACAAAAAAGTTTTTTCTGATGAACACCGCATGTACCTTCCATTTAGACAGATTGCATCTGCTTGCCTGCATCACTACAGGGCATGGAAGTTGAATAAGCTGGCCGTTCCAATGCACCAGAGTGGTGTTGAGAACTTGGTTGGATCTCAGGTTTGGTGGTGCCCTCCCCCAAGGGGTTACTATATGGTAAATATTGATGGAGCTTTTAATCCTTTTGCAGATCATGCGGCTGCAGGAGGTCTATGTCGGGATCATGAGGGGAATTTGATGTTCGGTTTCACGGCAACATTTGGGAAGTAAAGCGCTATTCATGCAGAAGCTATGGCCCTCCTATATGCTGTTAAACAGATTGCGGATAGGAAGATGAAGCATGTGGTCATATGTTCTGACTCCTCCATCCTAGTTGATTTCTTCCACAATTGTCCAGGAAGCTGCCCTCTTCGTCACATTATTAGAGAGTGCAGAAGCACTATTAAATCAGAATGGGACATTCATCTAATATTTACTCCAAGATCTTGTAATATAGTGGCTGATTCTCTAGCTAAAATAGGTTTATCCAAGGGATTGGGGTTGTTTTGCCTTGATTTCCCCCCATCATGTATTGTTTCTCAACTCTTAGAGGAACGCAATCACTGTCATTCTAATATAAGAAGAGGATAATCTTCCGTTTTTTCCGACAAAAAAAATTAATTTTTGTATATCCATAATAATTAATAAGTAAAGAAAAATGATATGGCAAGAGTTATAAACCAAAGTATGAGTTCTCTGATGTTGATTAAAAATAGATATAGTTTCTTAAACTGATGTGACGGTGAGAGAAATAGGAAAGAGAGTGCTAGGAACCATATTTGGGTTCTATGCTCTAATGCGTGAACCCGCCTCATATTTTTTTTGCAACTTCTCCTTTTCATGGAGATTGGCGGTGACTGCCTTATCCATGCGATCAAATCCTTTCCCACACAACCCCAGTGCTGCAGTTTATTTCAAAGTATAAACCCAGAACGCTGTTGTAAAGTTGCAGATAACAGCACCTGTAGTAATGTCCATCGGCCTACCCCATCGTATAACAACCATTACTCTCCTATTAATCCCTGAAATCACAATTTCCTTAGATTTCATTTTTTCTTCATATCTAATATTCAGATTTCTAAAACAACCGAGATATACGGAAGATATTGCTACAATTTATTAGGATGTTAACCAAAATAAAGAAAAGCTTGCTTAGGATTTAAAGGTGGTTTTCCTTTCCTTTTTTTTTTTTGGAAAACAGCAGAAGACTGCACTATCATCGTTCAACATTTTTTTCCTCACAGGTTGCTATTATCGTTCAACATTTTTTTCCTCATACAGGTTGCTATTATCGTTCAACATTTTCCTCACAGGTTGCTATTATCGTTCAACATTTTCCTCACAGGTTGCTGAGTAATTAGAATAAACAACAGGGCTGGTATGCCACTGGTATGCTTATCGTTATTGATACAGCAGTAGTAGACAGCGGCAACCCATACAGAAAAGGAATTGTTCAAATACATCACATGCTACATGATTCTCCCAGGTTTAAGCTCCACTCACGGTTCTATGCATATAACAGGATTTCTATTCATCTTTTAATCTTAACCACCAATTTGAACATTAACTCACGCATCAGACAATTAGGTAGAGGTGACTTACCTCCTTTACAATTGTTTTTCCCACCTCACAGCAGCTCTTCACTCACGCGACCAACCTGGAGCTCCTATCTCACCGGTTCAACCGTTAGGGTCCATCAACTCCTTTACCAGCTCACGGCAGGAACTAGGCTTCAGAGTCCATAAATGCTCTAACTAAATGTGTTACCTTTTCACCCAGAACCTTGACTTCTCCCACCTTTGCTCACGGCTCCTCAAGGTTTGGTGGTTCCAGCTTCTTCTCCCAGAACATGGTGATATAAGAGTGTTAAACTTGAGTGGTTTTCGGTCATCTATGTACCAAAGGAAAGTGGGTGTTTAATGTGCAGTTTACCTTAACCTTGTGTCGCTTACTACCCCTTCCTCCCTCTGTTTACTGCCGAGCATACACTTACAGTCTGAGTTCACTATTTTTTTTTGGTTTTTGGGTGAGGAACGGTGGGACTGTACTCCCTTGTATATTAGATGAGGAAGAGTGCGGGTTTTTTTTTTCTTTGTGGAACCGTTCCTTTGAATGTCAAGCCATGGTGGTTTTCTCCAGTTTTTTTTTTTTTTCTGAAGGAGAAGTCAGGCGAAGGAAAGAGAAGAGGGTCGCTTTGGGTATGGGGAACAGAGAAATGTTTGACAATTAAGTCACTTAAGGGGAAAAGGACAATTTGCTTTTAGTTTCCCACTCAAATTTTCAAGTACTATTCATCCCATTCTCTACTATTTTGTTTTTGGTCCTGTACGTGTATAAGGGGCATGTTGATCTTTTCTTTACTCCACAGCATTATAAGTGTAAAGTTATTACACTTGAACTTAATTTATATGCTAAGTTTGTCACACATGTTATTATTTTGTCTAAGGTATGTTCTTAGGTGTTTAATACTCCTTATAATTTATTTTGACTATATAATTTATATTGTATAGTTTCTTCACATTGCTTGTGATGGTAAAGCATGTATTAGTGTGTTTGATTTCTTCTCCTTAAAGATCCTTCTTTTAGTCATTTAGTTCATGGCATTTAATGTATACGTTTATGTGTATCTATTTGAAGTTCAATAATTCCTAGTTTACTTACTGGGTATTAAACACTATTATTATTTTTATTATTACTATTATTATTATATTTAATATTATTACTATTATTATTATTTTATCCTTGATTTAATCTTCTCCTTTAATTAATTCTTACTTAATTATCTTAATCAAGGTTTGAGGTATTTCAGCTATAACTACTTATTTGATGCATTTTACTGTTTGTTAACCTTATCATCAATCAATTTCTGGTCCAACTACCATAAATAAAAAGGTTCTTGCCATTCCTTACAAAAAGATCATAACAAACTTCCCTATTTTGATGAGAAAAATTCAAAACAAAATTTGAAGTTTATTAAAAAAAAGTGTGTTCATAAGTGTAATTAAATTTCTTACCATTTATATTGTGTGGAAGTAACAAACTACTGGTGATATTAATGATCTATAAATAGGTTAAGGTTATTAGCATGTTAATCACACTCATCTTGATTTTGAAAGATAGAACTAAAAAATGACGAGAGTTTTGATTTTCTTTGCTTGCATGGCCTTATTGGTGCAAATATCTTTCTCCGCCCGATCAATTGATAATCAGAAACAAGCATCATCATTGGAATCACTCCCATCGTCAAAGGGTTTAGCATTTTTTATTCGCATTCCACCAATTCACATTCCACCACTCTTCCAACTTCCAGGGATGTTCTATAATCATGTTGTCGCCCCATGGTTACCTTCAATTCCATTTTGGACATGGCCACAACCTTATGATGTTGATCCGCTGCCAGATTATCCACCAGAACCACCGAGTCCCCCTTCACCCGATTTTCCACCTGGCATACTCAATGGGCCTTTCCCTGATGTTCACAAGTGCAGGGCTGGCCTAGCAAGCACCATGGCATCGGTTGCGTGTTGGGACTTTGCAAGCTTACCGCCATTGAACCGAGAAAATGATTTAGGGGCTAAATGTTGTGCATATGCTACGGGGTTGATCAAGTATTGTCCAAATGATTCTTATATTCAATCAAATGCTCTTAGGCCTCATGTGGAGCGAAGGTGTGCTCGGTATAATACTCCACCCCCGACCAGTCATTAGATATTATTATCTTATCCATTAGTCGATTATTAGTTTTTTTAGTTCATTTTAGAGTATTTTTTATCTTTTTCTATAAAGAGTTAGTTGTTAATTTAGAGAAATAAGGGTTTGGAAAGGATCAAAAGATTGTCTCTTTGTATTCTTAATAGTTTAGTGTTTCTTAGAATTCATGTGCTTCTTATTTGAAAAAAGGATTATAATGAGATGTTGGTCCTTGCATTGACTATTAATTTATTTTTTATGAAGAAAACACCAAATTTACTCTAATCCTAAGTTGTGCATTCCTAGTAAGTAGCCAGCTACCCTTACTTTGTTACACTGAGTGACAAAGTTTGTGTGACATGGTGAACTCAATTTAGCATTATAGTCCGCCTACGTAATTAAATCATTATGTTTATTCTCGTCATCACCAGATCAAATCTCACCAACAAAAAAGATTATGCTAGGAGATGGTACTCATATGGAATTAAATGCAATTTGTAATATTTGGAAAATATTTTATATTTCTATATATATATATATATATTAATTTTTAAAAAACTAAAAATATGTACAACTTTAATATTAAATTGTTTGATATGTTGCATATGAATTAAATAACAAAAATTTTCTATCATTTTTTCAATTTACTTAGTTTCATCTATCCATTATTACTATTATCATGCATATGGATTTTGCTATCATTATCATCCATAATTACTATTATCATGCATATTAACCCTCATATCATTTTTTTACTGATCAAAAGAAAAAAAACACTTCATTCAAACTTCAAACCACAATAATTAGCAAGGTTGTTGTGATCCCTTAGCAAACAAATCAAGAGAATATCAGAACAAACAAATGAGAAAATCAAAACTAACTTTCAATTTTATTGAAAATAGTGTGTTTTTAAAAAAGGAAAAATAAGTGTCGATTAACCCTTAAGTTGCACCATTTGTTGCCTGCAAATCAAATATATAATTTTTCTATCATTTTTACCATATTAATAATAAAAAAAAGATGCCAATTTGGGTCATCTAGTCATAATTACTACGCGTTTTCGAGCCTGGCGCTTGTGCCAGGTTGTACGGTGGAGAAGATGGGGTTTTTTTGTCTTTTAATATTTATTTTGTCTTTTTATACTACATGATACATCATACATGCCATTATAATGTTTATGCACATACGGAAACATACCGAGAAAAGTTAGGGAAAGAGAAAGCGTTAAGTGATTATTTTTTTTCTTTTGAAGCTCGGAACGCTAATCCACGCAATTTCAAACGTATGAGATGGATTTTTTTTGGAATTTACCATTTATTTTTGTTTTTTAATTTTATACTTTTGTTAAATTTTAAAATACTGTAGTTTATTAGATATAAGTCCAAATAACATAAATTTTATACCATTGTTCATCATAATTCGAGCTCTTCAAAATAAGACCAAACATGAATATGTTTTCATAAATTTTAAATTTTTTTTTTGTATGTACATATTTTTTAAGATTATTGTGAATCTTAAGTTTAAGAAAAGTGAATCAAAGGATGTTAAAAAGTGAATCAAAAGTTGTTAAAAATGAATCAGAGAGTTGCTTAAAAGTGAATAAGAGGATTAAAAAAAAAGTGAATTTCATAAACAGAGATTGTTTAACTAAAGTGATTTTAATTGTTGACTAGTGTGAATCAGAGGTTTTAGAGAAGTGAAACAAAGGTTGTTAAAAGTGAATCACAATATATTACAAAGTGAATTAGAGTAATAGGATTAGTGAATCTCATAATCATAGATTGTTTAACTAAAGTGATTAAGAGGTTTAAGAAATGTGAATCAGAGACTTTTATAAAGTGAATCATGGGTTTAAGAAAAGTGAATAAGAGGTTTAAGAAAAGTGATTTTCGTAAGCACCATATTGTAGTATGGCATTCCTTCCACGTGTCAGTATGTGAAAGGGAGAAAAAAAAAGAACAGAAAAAATAGAAAACTGCAGGCATCAATCATGCGTGCATGGAAGAATTGGAGTAGAGGAGAGAGAATTTGTTTTTTCAAAATGTTATCACTCTCAAAATGTAAGTGTAAAAATAAAAAATATTATACCATTGTTTATCATTTTTCGTGCTCTTCAAAACAAGATGCATCATAGATATGTTTTGGTAAACTTAAAATTTTATATTTTTAGAATGAGTATATATTACGTATTTTTTAAGTGAATCTTATTCATTAGTAAAATGAATCTTCTTTAATAACAAAATGAACCTTGTTCATTAACAAAATGAATCAGGTTCACTTTCAATAAATGAAAGGTTCATACTATTCTCGCATAAGTTTATGGTAAGATTAACTTTTACTAGTATTAAACAAAATATTTACTTTTCTTAAACATTTAATTCACCTTTAAAAAACCTTTGATTCACTTTTCTTAAACCTCTGATTCACTTTTGTTAAACCTCTTATTCACTTTAGTTAAACAATCTCTATTTACGAGAATCACTTTTCTTAAACCTCTTATTCACTTTTCTTAAACCCATGATTCACTTTATAAAAGTCTCTGATTCACATTTCTTAAACCTCTTAATCATTTTAGTTAAACAATCTATGATTATGAGATTCACTAATCCTATTACTCTAATTCACTTTGTAATATATTGTGATTCACTTTTTAACAACCTTTGTTTCACTTCTCTAAAACCTCTGATTCACACTAGTCAACAATTAAAATCACTTTAGTTAAACAATCTCTGTTTATGAAATTCACTTTTTTTAATCCTCTTATTCACTTTTAAGCAAATCTCTGATTCATTTTTAACAACTTTTGATTCACTTTTTAACATCCTTTGATTCACTTTTCTTAAACTTAAGATTCACAATTAATCTTAAAAAATATGTACATACAAAAAATAAAAATTTTAAAATTTATGAAAACATATTCATGTTTGGTCTTATTTTGAAGAACTCGAATTATGATGAACAATGGTATAAAATTTATGTTATTTGGACTTATATCTAATAAACTACAGTATTTTAAAATTTTACAAAAGTATAAAATTAAAAAAACAAAAATAAATGGTAAATTCCAAAAAAAAATCCATCTCATACGTTTGAAATTGCGTGGATTAGCGTTCCGAGCTTCAAAAGAAAAAAAATAATCACTTAACGCTTTCTCTTTCCCTAACTTTTATCTGTATGTTTCCGTATGTGCATAAACATTATAATGGCATGTATGATGTATCATGTAGTATAAAAAGACAAAATAAATATTAAAAGACAAAAAAACCCATCTTCTCCACCGTACAACCTGGCACAAGCGTCAGGCTCGAAAACGCGTTACTATTATCATTCATATTAATTTTGTTTTCCTTAACATCAATAATTGTTTTCTTGGGCAGTAGTAAAAAGACTTCTTTACTTCAAGAAACAACCAAAACGTATTTTTAATTATTTAATAATAAAAAGGGTGTTTTAGTGTAAATAACTCTGATAAGATGTTAGCAATAGTCGTGTAAAAAAATATTTAAAAATCATGCAAAATTTATAAAAAATTTAATACATTGAAATATACAAAGTATATATACCATGTTAAATTATATTTATATTTCTATAACATGCTAAATACTATATATAACAAGAAAAAAGTGATACTATGGATATTTATGATCCAAATAAACAAAATTTTAATATCAAAATAATATTTTATATTAAATTAAAATATTAATATTATAATTTTTGAAAGCTATATATATAACTTTATCATACAATTTATGACCAATAAATAAAATAATTATATTTTTCTATCATTTTTATAATTTAGGAAAATTTGAAGATGCCGTTTAAACTGATGTAGCTATAACTACTGATTTGATGTATTTTACTTTTTGTTAACGTTATCATCAATCAATTTCTGGTCCAACTATCATAAATAGAAAGGTTCTTGCCATTCCTTACAAAAATATCATAACCAACTTCTCTATTTTGATCAGAAAATTCAAAACAAATTTTGAAGTTTATTAGAAAAAAAGTGTGTTCTTAAGTGTAATTAACTTTCTTACCATTTTTATTGCATGGAAGTAACAAGTTACCGGTGATATAAATCATCAATAAATAGGTTAAGGTTATTAGCATGTTAATCACACTCATCTTGATTTTAAAAGGTAGAACTAAAAAATGACCAGAGTTTTGATTTTCTTTGCTTGCATGATTTAGCATTAGTTATTCGCATTCCACCACTCTTCCAACTTCAAGGGATGTTATAATCATGTTGTTGCCTCATAGTTACCTTCAATTCCATTTTGGACATGGCCATAACCTTATGATGTTGATCCGCTGTCAAATTATCCCCCAGCATCATCGAGCCCGCCTCCACCCGAATTTCCACCTGGCACATACAATGGGTGTTTCCCTTATGTTCACAAGTGCTTGGCTGCTCTAGCTAGCACCATGGAATCAGCTGGGTGTTTTGGATGCGGACTGTCTTGACACTTGGGTCAGAAGCAAATTGGGCCGTTCCAGTTTTTTCAACACTATCAGATCTAGTACCACTCAACACAGACGCGAGAATGGACCGGATCGTCAAGTCGTATTGGGCTGTTATAATGGTGTGGTTAATGTAGTCAGCCCAAAGGCTCTACATATGCATATGAGGCTAGGACATGTGCCTTTTCGAAAGCTTGTAAAACTTGGAATAATAAAAGAGACGGATTTTTCTCTAGAGTATGCTTGTGATGTTTGTTACAAAGCTAGAGCCCAACGTTTACCGTTTGCTAATTCTACAAGCAAAACCAAGAGAGCTTTTGAGATGTTACATATTGACATTTGGGGCCCCTTTAGTACCAACACATACAACGGGTACAAATACTTTGTGTGTTTCGTTGATGATTATACTCGTACTACTTGGGTTACTCTCATCAAACAGAAGGGACATGCTTGGGAGACCATCATTAATTTTATTAGAATAGTGGAAAGACAATTTGATGCAAAGGTTAAAGTGGTGAGAACAGATAATGCCAAAGAGCTGGGATGTTCTAATGAAGGAAAATCTTATTATGCGCAACAAGGAATTGTTCATCAAACAACATGTTCTTATACACCTCAACGGAATGCCATAGTAGAAAGGAAACACAAATATCTTCTAGAAACAGCAAGGGCAGTATTCTTTCAATCCAATGTACCACTTGAATACTGGGGAGAGTGTATTCTATATGCAATCTTTTTTTATCAATCGTCTCCCTACCAAGGCATTAAATGGTGTGACACCATATGAGAGTTTGTATGGTAGCAAACCTTCATATCATGAGATCAAGCCTTTTGGATGTTTATGCTATAAGACAATTGTTGGTCCAAAAGGAGGAAAGTTTGAACCACATGGAGAAGCTTGCATTTATCTGGGAGATGATCCAAGGAAGAAAGGGTATAAAATCATGAGCATAGAGACTCGTACTGTTGAGGTCTGCAGAGATGTTAAATTTCATGTTCATGATTTTCCATTTCACAACACGAGCATGCAACACCCACAACCAACGAATTTGTAGGGGAATAAGAACCCTATGTTAGTGGATGAAGAACCACCCTTATTGCAATCAACTCAGCTCGATGTGGATACTTCTGCACCCCAAGAAGCGGCAGATCCTAATCAAACAAGTTTGAGACGTTCAAGTAGAGAGGTTCACAAGCCAGACTACTTGAATGATTATATGTGCAATTCTTGTTTTCAACAGATACTTGATGAGCGAGTTTACAGAACTGTGACTCCTCCTGATAGTTCTATTGCTCATTGTGTTAGTTTAACAGAAACTACACCTGCTAAATCTGTGGCACTGCTTTCTACGGCTACTTATGCTCAGTCATCTCATCCGGATATGTGTGAACCACATAGTTATCAAGTCGCTGCACAACATGAACATTGGCGGATTGCCATGCACAATGAGTTACAAGCATTAGAAGCAAATGATACATGGGATATTGTAACTTTACCACGAGGAAAGAAATTGATTGGGTGCAAATGGGTCTACAAAGTCAAGCTCAAATCTGATGGGACGTTAGAACGGTACAAGGCTCGTTTAGTGGCAAAGGGGTTCACTCAACGTCATGGTCTTGACTATCACGAAACTTTTTCCCCAGTGGTTAAGCTCATGACGATCCGTTCTCTTATTGTTGTGGCTTTTAGCAAAGGGTGGATTATTAACCAGCTCGATGTTAATAATGCTTTCTTGCATGGTGATCTTGATGAATAGGTTTATATGCGCTTGCCTCAGGGTCTAGAGATCACAGGGGCAAACAAGGCATGTCGGTTGCGCAAATCATTGTATGGGCTCAAACAGGCTTCTAGACAGTGGTTCTCCAAACTGGCCAGTTTCCTTCACACTCTTGATTTTGTCCAGTCAAAGAATGATTATTCTCTTTTCTATAAGGAGACTACTCAGAGCAAGATATACATAGCAGTTTATGTGGATGACATGTTGATCGTTGGAGCTTGTCGAAAGGAAATAGATGGAATTAAGCGGGCTCTAGATCTCAACTTCTATATCAAGGATCTAGGAAGCTTGCATTATTTCTTGGGAATAGAATTTATTCCATACAATCAGGGTTATATTCTTTCACAACGAAAGTTTTGCTTGGAACTTTTGAAGGAATACGCAAGCGCTGATGAAAGAATTTCGAAAGGTCCAATGGTTGTGGGCAAACAGCTACGTGTTGATGATGGCACATCTCTCAAGGATCCCACACTTTACAGACGGTTAGTGGGTAAACTCAACTACTTAACCAACACCCGAGCAGATATCAGTTTTACAGTTCAGGTTCTTAGCCAGTTTATGAAAAATCCAAGTGATGTTCATATGGAGACAGCCATGCATACTCTTCGTTATATCAGAGGAACCCTGAACTATGGAATCGTCCTCGCCAAAGGTTCTACTTCTACTCTTGATCTTCTTGCCTACTGTGACTCTGATTGGGCTGCCTATCCAAACACCAGAAAATCTGTGTCCGGTTATTTCATTTTCCTAGGAGATAGTCCTATTTCTTGGAAGACTAAGAAGCAAGGCTCGGTGTCTCTTTCTAGTGCAGAAGCGGAATACCGTTCCTTGCGACGGGTTACAGCGGAATTGACATGGCTTACACGTTTGTTACGCGAACTGGATGTCACACATATTACTCCTGTACCGGTCAAGTGTGACAACCAGTCAGCTATATATATATAGCACGCAACCCTGTTTTTCATGAACGTACTAAACACATTGAAATTGATTGTCATTTTGTCCGGGAGAAGATTCAACAAGGTTTGGCGGAAATCACTTACACTCATACTTCTGATCAACTAGCTGATATGATGACTAAAGTCTTACCAGGAGTCAAATACAAGGACCAGCTCTCGCGTATCGGCATGCGTGCAGATGATAAGTCAAGCCTTGGTAACTTCGCTTACCAACCGGGGGGGTATTGGGCTAGTATTCAGTCCAGTCCAGTATTTAATTAGCCTAGTACAATGTTTAGGCCCACATTATATTTACAAGTTTACAGTTTTGTTTCTTTATCCGTAAACATCTAAATATTTGGTTAGTTAGGATTTTATTAACAGCATTATTTATCTTTACAAAGAGATATATAGTTGGGTTATTAGTTCTATAATACTACAAAAGTAAAATTCTCTCATCTTCTTCAAACTTCCATCGCTTTCATAGCCACCTTTTTAATTTTACCCCAGTACATTCGATTCCCTTAAAAAAAAATCACATCGGGCAATCTCAAACGCCTGAACCTTCACTCAAAATTCTACCACTTCTACATCTTCCTTGTATGGAATTTGATTCCCACCTGAAAACTCAATACCACCGGAAACACTTCCACAGTAGCTGGAAAAATCCCACTGTAACCAGACAAGCCGATCTCCCCTACATTTTTCTTACATCACTGAAGCCTTTCCTATTTCACCTAGCTGAGGGAACAAAAATACAGAGACAATATTGTAGCCTGAGAATTCATTTCCTCTGAAAATCCTACACCAAATCATCACCTACACTACGTTGTTTGCAGGAAAAACTCACTTCGATATCTTTCCTACCGATTTCCAACGCTCATTGTTCCATCAACGAGGGTAAGCAAAGCTCCGTTTCTCTAGGACTGAAATCTGTCTCGATTCCTCGCCATTTTCATTTTCGGGTTTCTTTCACTTATATTTTCTACCCGGTTTTGCTCCTGGATTTTAATTTGCTGTTCTACGGCTATTAATGGAGTAAGTTACCGTTTTGCTCGTCATTTCGTTAATCATTGAGTTTGAACTGGCTTTTCTTCCTCCTTTCGATTTCTTCCTCATCTGGATGGTTTTATTTATTTTATTTTTGATTCTTTCTTCCAAATGACCCAAAAATCGGTGATGGCGGAGGATGAGCAAAGCTCTGTCAGAAATCTATTTCCGAGGAGAGAGCCAATTCGCATTTCATGTTTTTCTGTTTCACTCCACCAAGATCCAGAATCAGAATGTTGAATTTCCATTTCACATGTCTTCGTTTCACATGGAAATAAAGATGAATTTTCAAAGTTAGTTTTGATCTTTCAAATTTTGCACACCACGTTCACCAGAGTGAACCCAAACGAGTATATATTTTAAGTGTCGATTGCATTAAGGACCGTCTTTCTATATGATTTTCTTTGTGTCCACTTTGTAGTTCTCTTTTATGCTATGTACTTCATCGCCAAACAAACCAGAACAAGGTGATTAGTTAGTTATCTTTTTACTACTTTATTCTTTTACGACTGCTTACTACTAGTCTTCCTCTTTTCTATCTATATTTGGTTACAAAATTGCGCTCGAAAGAATACCAAACTCTTATGGGTTCCAGGGTTCAGAGAGATGCGCATCAAGAGCATGAATGTCGGTGGTTTATTTTATTGAACAGTGCCTTATACCCTGCTTCATCGAGTCTGGTCTCTTTAGTTTATGGTGGATCATTCGATTAATAAGTTGTTCCTGAGTAAATATAATCTCACAATTCTTGGCATTACTTACTTGATTTTGGTCTCTGTGTTCCGTGCATGAGCCTGCTTTGTCGCACCCCAAAACTTGACCGTAGTTGTCTACCCACTTGTATAACCGTTTTGAGCTTCTATTCCCCGATCAGTCTATCATACAACCGGTTGTACGATGTTCACGTACATCCTCGAACAATCTTCACAATTATTCTGAACAACTATCACATAAAGTTGAACAACTTTTATAATAACATATATAACTTTTACATCAATATGAACAATCAATTCAAAAACTTGAACAACATTTGAATTTAAAATGAACGGTTGTACGATGCTCATCGTACAACCGGTTGTACAGTAGAATTTGCCTCTATTCCCCATCGTTCAATTTATCCCTTCCGTAGTGCCGTCATCCTTGTGTGGATGCCCGTAAATCTGAACAGTGCAATGGTAAAACACGCTCGAGTTTCTCTTTTCGGATGTCCATACCTTTATTTTTGTGGACTAATATCATCTGGTTGTCACCATGTGTTTTTTTTTTCTTTCTTTGTAGATATTTGCAGGTTTTATAAAATCGTTTCGCCTCCTCGGTATTAATAGGTTTTGTGATATGCGGAAGCATTAATTTGTAAAACGTGTTATGAAGAATTGTAAACTCCTGTGAATTGCCGTGTGAGAATATCATATATTGTTCTTCTTTTTATCTGTCAGTACATCCTTATATATAACTACTAAAGATAACTAAAGATAAAAACTACCTAGATAGAAAATCTAGGAAATTTTAACAACTTAAAACAACTTAAAAATATAAATCCTAACAATATGAAAATCAGCCTTTATCTAATTAAACTTGGGCCTAGAAACAGATGGGCTGGAACATATTCCAATACCCCCGCAAGCTGCAGATAAGAAAAGTTAGCAAGGCTTGAACTACTCGCGCATGCCCATGTGATGGATTTGTTCTTTGTAGCGTGTCCCTGGAAGAACCTTAGTCATCATATCAGCTAACTGTGTGGAAGTGTGTGTGTAGACCACATCAACGAGGCCTTGTTGAATTTTCTCACGCACAAAATGACAATCGATCTCGATGTGTTTCGTTCGCTCGTGAAACACTGGATTGCGTGCTATATGAATGGCTGATTGATTGTCACATTTAACTAGGATCGGTGTAATATCATCAACACCAAGTTCAGATAAAACACGAGTCAACCAAGTCAACTCTGTTGTAACACGTCGAAGTGATTGATACTCTGCTTCTGCACTAGAGAGTGAAACAGAGCCCTGTTTCTTGGTCTTCCATGAAATTGGACTGTCACCCAAGAAGATATAGTACCCTGAAACAGATTTCCTTATGTTTGGACAAGCTGCCCAGTCTGAATCACAGTAAGCCACAAGATCTAACTTGGAATGTCTTGTAGCAGAAAGAACGATGCCGTAAGTAATAGTACCCTTAACATAACGAAGTGCGTGCAATGCCGCCTCCATGTGTATGTCAGTTGGTCTCTGCATAAACTGACTCAGTGTCTGAACCGTGAAACTGAAATCTGGCCATGTGTTAGACAAATAATTCAGCTTCCCAACAAGTCTTCTATAGGGAGTAGGATCATGTAATGGAACCCCATCATCGGATAACAATTGCTTTCCCAAAACCATGGGCCCTCGTGCGCAACTGGCTTGTTTGCAGTCAAACTCTTCTATAAGATCGGCACAAAACTTTCGTTGGGATAGAACATACCCTTGGTTTGTTGGGATAAATTCTATACCCAAGAAATAATGCAAAACTCCTAGGTCCTTGATCTTAAAATTTGAGTCAAGAGCCCGTTTGATACAATCAATCTCCTTCTGTGCAGCCCCAACAACCAGGATGTCATCAACATAAACAGCAAGAAATATGCGTCCAACATCCGTGTCTTTAAAGAAAGAAGAGAATAATCATTTTTTGACTGAGAAAAATCAAGTGTGCGAAGAAAACCTACTAACTTGGAATACCACTGACGTGTTGCTTGTTTGAGACCATACAACGATTTTCTAAGTAGACAAGCTTTGTTATCTCCATGTACCTCAAGACCATCTGGTATTCTCATGTAGACTTCTTCATCCAACTCACCATGCAAGAAAGCATTATTAACATCGAGTTGATTGATAATCCATCCTTTGTTAAGAGCTACAGCAATGAGCGCCCGGATTGTTGTCAACTTAACAACCGGAGAGAAAGTCTCATTTTAATCTAGCCCTTGTCGCTGAGTAAAACCTTTGGCCACTAACCTTGCTTTATACCTTTCTAATGACCCGTCTGATCTGAGTTTAACCTTGTAAACCCATTTGCACCCTATTACCTTCTTGCCTCGAGGTAAGGTAACAACATCCCACGTGTCATTATGATTGAGAGCTTCTAACTCAGCATCCATAGCCTTACGCCAATGAGGATACCTTACTGCATCTTAGTAAGTAGTGGGTTCCCTCAGATCTGGAACCTCGGCGACTGTATGTTGAGCTTGGACAGTAAGGATAGAGAGACATTTGGTGTAAGCTCTGTGAGACTTTCACATCCCATTATAAGATTTGTTGAGGACTCATTACCTCTGTAGACCCTCTCATCCAAAACCGCTTGAAAAACAGTATTACAAACATAATCATTCAAGTAATTAGGTTTGTGACTTTCTCTACTGGAGCGCCAAACCAAGGATGGTGGTTCAACAATCTCTCCTGCAGTCGGCTAGCTTGATTGTTCTGGTTGTGTGTCCATATTGTCCTCATCAAAAAACCGATGAGGATCATTTACATGCTGGTCATTCTGTTCATTTACATGCTGGTTATTCTGTTCATTTGTGGGAAAATTTTCAGTGCTCTCTTGATAAGGAAAAACATTAGGGTGAAATCTGACATCTCTACAAATCTCTATTGACCGTGTAACAAGACTCAAAACTTTATATCCTTTCTTCCTCGGATCATTTCCCAAATAAACACAAGCTTCACCCCTTGGATCAAACTTGCTCCCTCTGTTGACTATGGTTTTGTAACACAAGCAGCCAAAAGGTTTTATCTTATCGTATGTTACCTTGTTACCATATAGAATCTCAAACGGTGTTTTTCCTGCCAGAGCCTTGGTGGGAAGCCTATTAATTAGATAAGGCGCATGCAGAATACACTCCCCCCAATAAAGAAGCGGAACATTGGACTGAAAATACAATGCTCTTGCTGTCTCGAGCAAATACCTGTGTTTCAGTTCAACCACTGCATTTTGTTGTGGGCTGTATGCACATGTAGTCTTGTGGATAATCCCTTCTTTTTGAGAGAAAAATTTTCCATCATAAGAGTTCCCAAGTTCCTTAGCATTATCTATTCTAATCACTTTAATCTTTGCTTCAAATTGCCGCTCTATCATTCGGACAAAACGGACAACTATTTCCCAAGCCTCACTCTTTTGTCTGATAAGATGAATCCATGTTGTTCTGGTGAAATCGTCAATGAAACAAACGAAATGTTTATAACCATTATGCGTTTCAACTTTGAATGGTCCCCATATATCAACATGTAACATATCAAATGCCCGTTTCGCCTTGATAGAAGAATTATCAAAAGGCAATTGTTGAGCTCGACTTTTGAAGCAAACATCACAAGGATAACCATCAGAAAAATCAGATGTTGTTATTAATTTCATTGCAACAAGTTTCTGAAACAGTACATGACCAAGTTTAATATGTAAATCTTTAGCCCTAGAACTGAGTTTATGTTGCTGGCCCAAATGTAACTCCACCGAACTAGCACAAACAGGAACTGGGCTCGACTTTGATCCAGTCTCCGTCTGATTCTTGCGCAGTCCATCGATAACTTGACAGGGGCCCAAGCCCAACATCGACTCAGCCCAGGCTTTATTCCTCCGCAGATTGTCACCTTTCACGGAAAAGTCCAGAACATACAAGCCTTGTACTCGCCGCCCCAGGCTCTTAGTCATCCCTGAAGAGTGGACCTGAACAAAACACTCTCTACTATTAAACATCACAGTGCAGTCGAGCTGATCAATCAGCTTTGTCACTGAAATTAAATTGAAATGAAAGTCTGGGACGAACAGAACTTCCGTCAAGTGCAATCCGTCACCCAGTTTCACATTTCCCTCAAACTTCACCATTTGAAGCCGTCCATTAGGTAAGACAACACTTCTCCTTTCTCGTGCTTCTCTCAGATTTTCAAATACATTTTCAGTTCCAGAAATATGATCTGTAGACCCTGAATCGATGATCCATTTTCTTTCGAAACTGTTGTGCGAATTCATGAGACAGTAGGAATACTTACCCGAAAAATTGCAGTAGCTAGTTTCTTCTATTTTCGATGCGGAAGTTGTTGCTCGAACAATCTCTGTATTTGTTGGATTTGTTTGGTTGTAAACCCGCCGTCCTGTGTACCTTGTACTGTAAGCCCACCGTCCTGTGATGTCTGTTAAACTGATTCCTCAACCTTGACACTGTTAGCAAAAGCCTTCTTTTTCCGGGCAAGGACATTGTCTCTGCCGTGCAAGTGGTAACAGTCACTTTCGAGATGCCAATTCTTCTTACAGTAGGTGCACTTCAACCTCTGGAAACAGGCTTCAAAATTATGTCTAGTCTTCTTACAGAGACTGCATTCCAATTTCTTCCTGTCATACTCACCCTTCCCGCTAGGGTTCCTAGTATTTTCTGTGTTGGCAGATTTACGAACGTAGAAAGACATGGCATCTTCCGTAGAAGATTTTCCGCCTCTTTGCTCTTCTTCCTGAATAACAAGCGCAAAGGCTTTTTTGAGACTAGGTGGTTTCTGCATTGCAAGTATCTGACCACGAATTGTAAGGTAATCCCTGTTGAGACCCATCAAAAAATGCACCAGCTTGTCTTCATCTAGTGCTTCTTTAATTGATTTGTTAACACCGCAAGTACACCCGAATTGTAAAATACTCCGTGACTGAATCGTTTCCTTGCTTAACTTCTGCGAGGTCCCGCTTCAAGCTGTGAACTACCGCAAGGTTACTATGTTGGTAACGCTCGCACAAAGTGTCCCAAATCTCCTTCGGGTCGTCACAATACCGAACGCCACCAAGTGCATCAGCTCCTAGCGAATTTTTAATCCAAGACACAACCAATGAATTGGACCTCTCCCAAGCTACATAACGAATGGTATTCCCTTCTTCCGGTTTTTCGATTTTACCAACAACAAACCCGTATTTATTTTTGGATTTGAGTGCAGTAACCATATCGAATTTCCAACTGAGAAATCCTTTTCCATTGAACTTAGACACCAAACTAAGCCCTAGATTTTCTGCTGCGTGTACGTATATAGGATCGTTGACATCGATGACATTACTCGAGGACGGCTGCGACACTGCCTCCTTCTTCCCTTTGCCGTCGTCGGCCATGCCTGCTGTTGAAGCTCAAACCAGAAGATGAAATAATTCTCCTGCACTCTTGATACCATAGGTTTTGTGATATGCGGAATCATTAATTTGTAAAACGTGTTATGAAGAATTGTAAACTCATGTGAATTGCCGTGTGAGAATATCATATATTGTTCTTCTTTTTATCTGTCAGTACATCCATATATATAACTACTAAAGATAAAAACTACCTAGATAGAAAATCTAGGAAATCTTAACAACTTAAAAATATAAATCCTAACAATATGAAAATCAGCCTTTATCGAATTAAACTTGGGCCTAGAAACAGATGGGCTGGAACATATTCCAATAGGTATTTATATCGATTACCAATTCAACCTTCTATTTTGTCTCCTTGGAGATGTGATTCAACGCCTTTGCTTAATATCTTCGTTGTCTTTCATAGGCCTTGCTTTCAACTCTCGAATGAGTTTTTGCATGTTCTTTTTTTCTTCTCTTTATCGGATGCAACTGATCTATAAATGAGATCGTTCAGTCAGTTTTTGTTGTTCATGCTCGACAAGGATATGTGAATGTAAGTTTGGGTTCAATATGCAATTCTTGACAAACCTGTCTACCTTTCATGATTGGATTATTGGTTGTTAAAAAGAGGAGTAAACTTGACTGATTTCATGTATACCTGACTTGGATGCGCTCGGACTTGTATTCATGACCAGGAAAAGAGAATGGATAAACCTTAGTCTGGTAATTCTAGTTTTAAGTTTCATGATTCGCTTTAAGGGAAATAAAATGACTTAGCAGCTTGGTCTAGATTTTTTTCGGCTAATGTTCAAGATGGCTTTAGATCATGGCTCTGAGTTTTGTATAAAAGCACTTTTAATCCCGTTCTTTTCTGGCGACTTGAGGTTTAAAAGGACACATCAACGGATTAACAACCCGACTACATTACCTAGGTCCACATGAGCTCGTAAAGAATAGGAAATCTGAAAGGAACTTTGCGATTTGAATTTCGTCATATGCGTATCTTCAGTTTTACTATTTATCTGCAAAACAAGGATCCAACAAAGAGATAATCAAGCCTATTACCAAATTATACTATAACAAGGCCCTCTTTGGTTAAGATAAAGCAACAATGTGGCTATTGACGGCAACAAGGCCCTGGGCTAGGATGAGCTGAATTTCAATATAGTAAAAAATGTATGGCAAATAATTGGGCGGAACTTCTCCAGAGCAATTCTAGACTTCTTTGACTCTTATAAGTTACCAAAAAGGAGTAGTATGACATGGCTTACACTTATTCCTAAACTACTAGACACCTTCAAAGTTGAAGACTTTCAACCTATAAGCGTGATAGGGTGCACTCTATAAGGTCATTTCCAAACCAAAATCTTGATAACCAAGTTTGTTTGTTTGTTTGTTCATGGTGGGTGATTGTGATATATAGTTACAGTCTATCATAATTTTAAATAGAAATGGAGAGAAATAAGCTATCAAACACTAGTCTGCATATTTGGTTCAGAAGCAGCAGGGGTGGCACTAGATTGATTTTGTACAATTTTTTGGATGATCGACCGGGAAAGGTAGGCCCATTTGATTCATCATGGGGCCAGGCCAGGCATGCCCAACTTGATAAGAGAAACTTACGAGTCGCTAACTTTTCTGATAGGACATGAATTGAGACTGATTGACTTATTTGGATTGTTAACAAAATGAACAAGCCCAGTTCTTCAGGTTGCACAGTGGGTTGGTCATCAATCTGGTTCCCCAATTGTGGGTACACATTTGGCTCATAATTCTTGTTTACTAGTATGTAACAAAAATACAAATAACAGCGTATAAAAGATGGTGGTCAACAGAATATCATAAATTAATTTTGGACCACCTAGCTTGTGGATGTGGGATAATAACCTTTGATCTTTTCTTTTCAATAGATTAGATGCTTGCTTCTCTTTATTATTTATGTCAGGCTTATGCATCAGTACTCATTTAACATTTACGGTCTCCATCTCCAACCACAAAAACTCACTCCTCTCTCTTCTACTCTAGTAGTACATCTGGTGTAAAACGACGTGTTTAATCATAAAGGCTCTCAAATTTTAGGTAGGTGGCTGTTGTTGTTTTTTTTTTTTTTTTGAAACCAACAAATTCATTTATGATATATGCTAGTAAAAGTAGTATATATCATATGATATGATCCCATCGATAAGATCCTTCCAGCTGATTAATAATATATTTGTAGAGAAAAAAAGATTTAATTCACAAATCACCATCACACTCATACCAACACATGTTAATTTCTTAGCTGCATTATTAATCGAATTTGCATTTGGAAACTGATATTGTTGTTGGAGGACCATGGAACCAATTCCGCAGGTTTTCAATTTCGTTCTATTTTCCCATAATAATATAGTATGGTTTTTCTCCTTTTGTGGGTGTGGTGGGCCGCTGGTCAAACAACAAAAAATAGTTAGGGGGCAGGGCAGGAGTGGAGCAGGACCATCTACTTCATAATTAAATTGGTTTCCAGATGATGATGAGTCGTGAAGTGTAGTTAGCAGTATTAAATGTGATTTCTACAGCAGCACACCAACACGTAACGTAACCATATGGCCGGCGTGCAGTATGCACATGATGAAAAATGAGCAGACACTCATAAACGCAAAACAAAGCTCTATTGGTACTTATTTTTCGATTTAGTCTTAAGTTTAAATTACTTTTATCATTTCCGACTCACTAAGAATCATGGAAAGTAGCTCTTTTTTTTTATTAAAAAAAATCTTGATTATGCTTGTTACACACTTGCATGTGCAACTTCATAACGTCACCATCACCTTAAGTTGAACAAAACTCATCAAAGTGACACTATAACTATATAATATGTGTTTCATCATTAACAATGAAAATAAAACATAGATCTCTTAATTCGTTGAGAAAACAGCAAAAAGTTAACATAGTAAGTGGGCCAGATAGTGTGGGCTGGCCATATTATTGTTATTAGGTTCAAATGCTTTACTTACTTTTACAGTCTTTTACATTACAGTCTCTATTGTACATATATAAGGGTAAAACCCTCGCATTCAATACAACACGAGATTACATTTCTTTCACTGTTCTATTGCCTAATCAACTATGGTATCAAGAGCTCCTAGATCCAAGGCGCCTCATACAATTTTTTTTCGCAACTTCTTCTTCTAGATGGCGGACGAACCTACTACTCAGGATACCTCCGGTGGATCTGACAGATTTCCAGGTGGCCTCCTCCTCCACCGCCAGCTGCTCCTTCTTCATCGACCACACCAACATCCTAGTCCATTTTATCTGCAACAACAAATTTAGTCAAGCTTAAAATAGACAATTGCAGAATTTGGAATGGCAATTTGGTTGCCTTCCTTAGAGGTATGGATCTATATAATTTTTTTGACGGATCTCACCCTTGTCCCACCCCAACCAGTGATCTTGCGTCTGTATACATTGTTTCTAAGTGGCAACAACAGGATCAGCTAGTTTTAACTGTGATCTATGCTTCCTTAAGTGATGTTATCATCAACCGGCTTGTTGGTTTTTCTACCTTAGCCATGGCCTGGAATTACCTACATGAGACTTATGCAGCCCAAACTAATGCACATATTGGCCATCTTCTCTTACAACTAGCCTCTATTGAAAATAAACCCACAAAATCCATCACTACCTATTATAATTATGCTCGTGCCCTTGTGGACTCTTTGGCTATTACTGGTCACTCTGTTTCTGAAATACCCCAAACTTAGATATGGTGTTTAAATGATAAACCAAGAGATAAGAAGGCTAAATAATGCCTTAGAAACATTAAGAAACATTTCTAATCAAAGAAAATATAAGGAAACACCAAAAAGAGCAGTTTAAGCAAAAACGTGCTCTAAGCTTGGAGAGACATGGAGAGTACCCAAATATTGTTCTAAGACCTTAGTAATATCCTAATGGTCATTTTAAATCAATTACCAAAGAAAACCAAGCTTGAAAACAAGTTAAAACACAAAATGTGCTTTAAGGAGTCTTAAAGCACGTTTTTGAAAAATTGTCTTGTAAATGAGTTTTGAATGGCTAAATGTCCATCATTACTCTTTAATTAACATGTGTACTATATAGTATCACATTTGGAGGTCTATATCAATGGGAAATCAAAAATTTCACAACAATGTGCCTTGTTTTTGATGAATAGTGAATTAATTAAGCTAGTTTATAACATAAGTCTATATAAGTGAGACATTTGGTCAACAAAGACTAAATTACCCTCATTACTAAAAGGGGGCCGGTTTCTTAGGAGGTGAGTCATCACCTACATGAGTCATTAAGCAAATAAGAGAGCAAATGAGAGTTATAAAGTAAAAAACACTATTCACCTTTTACATAAATATCACTTTATTAGTTCTCTCTCCTCACTTCTTCATTCTCCTTTGTTTTCCCACGGTTGAACTGCTCTCTTTCCCTTCTCCATTCACGTAGAACTCAACCTCCATGAAAGCTCCACCTTCTCTTGCACACATCTTGCTCATTTTAGCTCCAAATCCAAAACAAAATACATATTCTTCTTAGTTAGCTCAAGCTCCTCCTTTCTATCTTTTCAAAACTTCAAGAGCTTCATTTTGGTGCCAAGTCAAACCACCATTAGAGGAGGAAATTCAAGTTTGGAGACTCCATTGGCATCTCCATTCTCTTAAGGTAAAGAAAGTGTAAGAAAATCTAGGTTTCCACCATTTTCTTCACTTGACCGAAAATATATACTCATGGGACTCCATGTTTATGCCTTGTTCTAGCTTGTTTCTACTCTTCAAAGGAGAGAGGAGATCCTTCTTGCTTCACATCCAAGTTGTCTTGAGAAACCAAGGTAAAACAATCACATTAATACCTTAAAACATATTTTTAAACCTAGGGTTTGTTCCTTAGGGTTAATGTATTATCTAGTACTCATTGGAGTCATTGGATATTGGTTAGAACATTGGCAAGGAGAATCACATTGGTGACCGAGATTGAACAAAGAAAACCTAAGGAGAAAAGCTTTTAAGCTTGTGAGAAAACAAGGTAAATTACTTACCTTAAGTTGTTTTGTTGTTTAAGGGAATGAGATATGGGTATATGATGAGTTTAGTGTAGAGTTTATATTGGGAAGGTGCTATAAAAACCTAGGAGAAACAATGACTATTCTTGTGAACTTGTGACTAAGGAGCAAATGAGAAAAGAGATAGTTTAAGAATATAAAGGTGAAGTACAAGAAGCATTTTATTTCAATGGGAGCCTTGTTGAGTGTATTCGCAGGTTGAAGGCAAATGTATGTGGAAATTCAGTGGTTAAGATTATTGTCATTTAAGGGCCTAAGTGCCAAGCATTTTAAGTTTAAGCATTATATGATGATGTGGTGAAGTTTTAGTGTAAATTGGGTGTTAAAGTGTTGTGATGAGAATTTGTGTGATATTGGTTGTTTGATGGAGAAAAACCATTTGTTAGGAAGTACTATATACTAGAGAACCCATGGCAAAATGTAAAGGAGAGTTTAAGTGTTTAAGATATCCTAAGGGAATTTAATGACTAAGAAAGTACTAGAAGTGTTCTATGGGTTGCCTTGATGAAAAAGGGTGAAGTTAAGATGTTTTAATGACTTATGATGACTTAGGTATCACCATGGAATATTTAGGAATCAAAAGAATGTATTTGGGTATTTAGGACTTAGGCAAATGTTGGTGCACATCTAGGAAGGAAATAATGTGATGATGATGGAAGTTTAAACTTGTTAAGGAACCCTAAGTAAATGTTTAAAAGAGTTTTAGATAGAGAGAGATGCTTGGGAGATGATGTTATAGTGGTGAAGAAAACATTTGGCATAGTGGTTACACTAGGTATGAACCACCACCTAGAAACCTAGAGGAAAACATTACAAGTGTTAGCATTATTACAAGGAAAATGCATAATGACTAAGGTGGATCTTGGTGGATGATTTAAGGTATTTTAAGGAGGGCTTAAGGTGTATTTGAGGTGCCCAAATGAGGTTATAACATATTAGGATATATGAGGAGAAGTTTGGAGTTGAAAAGGAATTTAGAAACAAGTTTTTGGAGCCGACCGGACTTGCAAGGTCGGTCGGGCTCTGTTACACTACCGGGAAATGTTTCTGGAATCGACCGGACTTGGGGACCGGACTTACAAGTCCGGTCGGGCTTGTTTTGTGAGAGGGAAAATGTTTCTGGAATGGACCAGGACATGGGACCGGACTTGTCAAGTCCGGTCGGCATGAATTTTGTACGGATTATAAGTCTCTGGAATCGACCGGACATAGGACCGGACATGTAAGCCCAGTCGGAGTGAATTTTCCAACGGTAAAAGGGTACTGGAATGGACCGGACTTGGCAAGTCCGGTCGGTAAGTCCGGTCGAGCTTAAAAAAAAAAAAAGAAATTTCAATTTCTAAAAATGGTAATGGGTATGAGGTATGCCCTTGGTAGGGTAGTAATGATTGGGACCCTAAGAACTTAAGGAATTAAGTTAAGATTAAGTATAAGTTTTAATGTTTAAAGTTAAGTTTGTAAGACTAAGTGAGTTAAGTAAGGAACAAATAACTAATAACCTAAAAATGAATGAATGTTTTAGGTTTGTGAATTGGGACCCCGAAGAAGGTTAAACAAACAACGATCGACGGTGAACGGTACAATCCTTCTTGTGACCTGCTTGCTAACGAGGTGTCCCTCGGCTTGTGTGCTATCTGTTTATTTGCTATGACTAAAACAAGATAAAGCATGCAACCGGTTATATTGTTCTCGTTGTGATTGTGTTATATTTACACTAACCCGCGAGACTTGAGATTGCTACTAACCAAGTTTAGTACTTACTGAGTTAAGGTTGAGAACTAAGTATCGGTGATTGTTGGTTTTACCCGTCAAGGTTTAACTAACACTTGGTAATTAAGGCTTTCACTAACCATAACTTGGGGTGGGAGTGAGGAATCCGGAATGGTACCGGCACATGTGTATTGGGGGAGGTCGGTATCTGAATCAGATCCGACTTCCAAATAAGACTGGTCATTAGACTCGTCGCCTAGGGTCAACAAATCGACCCGACCACCCGGGCTACTGTTTGAGGTGGGAGGCACATTAAGGAAGGCGTGGGGGGATCAAGCCTACATCCCCAATAAATTAAGGAAGGTAGCTTATCGTCGGATAGTGCACTGCTACCGGCTAGGGTTAACCAAGCCCTACAAAGATAAGCAACCAATTAAGGGCTAACCAATCTAATAGTGGAGAGGTTGGCAAGTATAAGACTAAGATTGAGACTGAGATTAAGATTAAGGTAAGATAAGGAACTGAGATTAAGGAAATGAGGACTAAGGAGGGGGTTACTAACCCACTTGATAAGGGAACGCTTGAGTCGTTCATTGCTTGTGGACTATATATGTTCATCTGTGGTTATTGTTATTGCACTTCATATTATGTTTGTGTATGTAATCAATTTCCATGCTATCGACAATTAGTCGTCGTAGCCCCGTTAGCTTGGGGGCCATGAGAGGGTGTACCAGCATTCGTGCTGACCCCCTCGGGGGCTATTTTTACACTTGCAGGTAAGAGGCCCATGAGGACGCACTACGAGAGTAGGAGCGGTTAGACTTAGGAGGGGACATTTATTTTGAATTCGGGTTGCGCCTGTGCACCCGACTGTTTATATTAAATTGTTGTAAGTTTGAGATTACGTTTGAGATACTAGTACTCGGTTGGTTGTGGGATTGTGGATGTTGATGTTTTGAGTTGGATAAGTATTTTGGTTAAGTATTGTATATATTAAGCCGGTATATTCTAACGATCAGACCGTGGCAAGGTCCAGGAGTTGTTTATTTCCGCTGCGACGTTTCGAATAAGTGTTCAGATTGCGATAACCACGATAGGCTTTGGATGGGGTGTTACAAAAAGTGGTATCAGAGCGTAGTTACGCTCTGATCAAGAAATACCGGATATAAGTAACCACCGAGTTAGGATACAAGTTAAGGAATAAGTGTTGGGTTAAGGGTGTGAGAAGTTAGTGAGTGAGTAGAGTCAGATGACCACTATTAAGTGTGGATTGTCTTTACCGTCTACGGACGTTATAAATTTACTAACCAAACAGTGGTGAATGTGAATCTAATGTAAGTTATGCTTGTTCAGATGGCAGGACGCCCTAGAGGAGGCCGAGGTCGCGGCCGGGGTGAGGACATTCCAGGGATACCTGGAGGGCAGACGATCGCAGAGATCGTAGCTGCCGCTTTAGGGCACATGGGCTATCAGCCTGGTGTGGGTGCACCACCTCCACCGCCACAACCTAGGGAACCAAACTGGGTGAAGAGTCTAGCAGACCTTCGACCCGCTCATTTCAAGGGGGAGACCGATCCCGCCAAGCTTGAGGCGTACATCTCCGAGCTGGAGACCGCCTTCGAGACCCTTGATGTCCCTGCTGGGATCAAGGTGCGCTTAGCTGCTTTCTACCTGAAGGGGGCGGCGGGCGATTGGTGGAAGCTGGTGAGGGCCGAGCATGTGGCCAACCCAGAGTTCGGCTGGGAGCAGTACACCGCCTTGCTACGGGCAAAGTACTACCCCGCCCATGTCCAGACGAAGAAGCGCTTGCAGTTAGATGCGCTTAAGCAGTCGGACAAGATGACGTGGACGAGTATTACTCAGAGTTCACCGCCTTGCTCCGTCTTCTGCCAGGTCTAGGGTATTCTGACCAGATCTTGGTAGACCGCTTCTATGGCGGGCTTAGCCATCGACTCCGCTACGGCATGGGGCCGACGAGTTACACTACCTTGCAGGTAATAAGAATGATTGAGAATTGAGTAAGTGATGAATAAGATTTAGATTATGATGAATAAGTATGACTAATACCATGGAAAAGCAGGAGTGCTATCATGTCGCTGCTAAGGTTGAGATTACCGTCCAGCTGAGGGACGAGGAGAATGCAAAGCGGAAGAGTGCTGGGAAGAGCTCAGAGAGTCAAGGGCAAGGAGGGTACAAGAAACAAAAGTACCAGCCTCAAGCCCAGAAAAATCAGAACCCGAAGGGGAAGGAGGGAAAGGAGAAGGCTCCAGAAGAGCCATTGAAGCTGACATATGCTTATGCAGCTACCCCTGCGCTCTAAGGCGCCGAAGGGTAAGGAATTGGTATTACATAAGTTAAGAAACAACTAGTAACCATTTGGGATGTGAATATTGACATTGTGAATGATCAGGATCAGAGACTGAGAAAGGAGCCGGTGGTGGCTACCATCGACGCTTCATCTGTAGATGGTGTCACAAGGACCACCCCGGGCTCGACTGTAAGGGGAACAAAGTAGAGTGCAACTTCTGCGGAGTACTTGGACACCGAGCATATGAGTGCTACGGGAATCCGGAGAGTAAGAATTTCAGACCCAGTTTTAAGGTTAAGGCCAAGGCTGATCAGGGATCTGGATCTGACGGTCAGAGGAGGGGGCAACCAGCTGCAGACAAGAACCCAAGGGCGACCCAGAAGACGGGGCCCACTCTACACATGGTGGACCGGGACGATGAGCCTGAGCCCTCATCGAGGCCAGGTACCACTATAACCAATTAGTAATAAAACTACCTGCTTACCGCATTATCATGCATGTTTGGTGAAATATATGAGTTAAGTAAAAATAAGATGAGATTAGAACCTAAGTAAGATATAACCTACTACCACTTTAGGAAGATTCAACATTTGCTACCCTATGCCATCTACATCTAACCCGGAGCACACCGACATCGAAACCATACACTTTCCAACCGAACAATGTCAGGTTATCCGCCCAGGTATGATTTTATTAAGGGGATACCTGACACCCGACGCACAAATAGCCATCATCAGGAGATGCAATCAACTAGGAATGGGACCGGGAGGTTTTTACACACCGGAGTACCCAGGGGGAGCAAGGATGAAATTAAAGATGATGAGCTTGGGCAAGGATTGGAATCCGTATGCCAAGACTTACCAAACCATGAGGGAGCAAGATGGAGCCTCACCACCGGGAATACCCGAAGAGTTCCATCCAGTTTACACAAGTCATGGAAATCGCTCAGCAGTTGGAAGCTGAACCGATTCCAGACATCCAGCCAGACATTTGCATTGTAAACTTCTACGAAAAAGATGGGAAACTGGGACTACACCAGGATAAGGACGAGACAACGGAGTCTCTCGAAAGAGGGATACCCGTAGTGTCTTGGTCCATTGGAGATGATGCGGAGTTTTTATACGGCGAGCAGAAGCGTGCGGACCGTGCAGATAAAATAGTACTAAGTCAGGTGATGTATTAATTTTGGGAGGAGAATCAAGGATGTTGTACCATGGGATTAAGAGAATCAAGCTGAATACAGCACCGTCAGCAGTAATCAATGCGACGCATATGAGACCAGGAAGATTAAACCTAACCTTTAGACAATATTAGCAATGTAATGTTAGAATGAGATGAGAAATGAGATGTAAGATTGAAGCACATGTTGTAAACAGGATGGTCATGAATAAAATAACAGTGTTGTTCATATAAATTGATTACGACTCTTGTTATACCATCAATACTCATGGAGCTTGTGAACACAATTAGGTCATGGACTCGGTACGGAAGGTGCACTAAGCATACTCACAGAGGCATAGGCCGACGCCAGCGGTACTATCCTCACCGGCACCTTTCCGATCAATGGGATTGAGGCATCAGTTCTCTTCGACTCAGGGGCCTCGCATACCTTTGTCTCGGCATCATTTGCGGGCAGGTTGGGGCTAGACGCTGAGGAGCTACCCGACTTCACGGTTACGCTCCCGTCTAAGGAGAAGGTTCGTTGCACTCGTTACTACCGAGGAGCCACCATCAGAATTAAGGGGGAAGACTTCCCAGTCAGTTTCATTGAGTTCAGCAAACTAGGATTTGATGTTATCTTCGGGATGAACTGGTTGGAGCGGCACAAGGGACGTATCCTCTGCGCCGAGCATAGATTGCTGCTCAGGAGTCCGTCTGGGGTAACAATATCATACCGCCAGAGGCCCAGAGAGCCTTCGACTAAGATCATCACCGCCATGGCAATGCATAGAGAATTAAGGAGAAAGGAAGAAGTATACCTCTGCTATGTACAGGACATAGAGAGAGACCCGAGTTCGACCCCGACTTACCGGTAGTGTCGGAGTTCCCCGACTTATTCCCACGGGAACTGCCCGGCATGCCACCCACTCGGGAGGTAGAGTTCACCATTGAGCTGCTGCCTGGTACCGGACCGATAGCCAAAGCACCATATCGTATGGCTCCGGCAGAAATGACTGAGTTAAAAGAACAACTGAAAGATTTGTTGGATAAGGATTCGTAAGACCAAGTGTGTCACCATGGGGAGCGCCAGTCCTCTTCGTGAAGAAGAAGGATGGTAGTCTCCGCCTCTGCATCGACTACAGAGAGCTGAATGCAGTGACAGTGAAGAATAAGTACCCACTACCCCGCATTGACGATCTGTTCGATCAGTTGAAGGGAGCATCTGTGTTTTCCAAGATTGATCTCAGATCGGGGTATCATCAGATAGCCATTAAGGAGGGAGACATTGAGAAGACGGCATTCCGGACACGATACGGCCACTACGAGTTTACAGTGATGCCGTTCGGTTTGTCGAACGCGCCAGCGAAGTTTATGGATCTGATGAACCGCTTGTTCCGGGAGCAGCTGGACAAGTCGGTGGTGGTTTTATTGATGATATTTTGATATATTCAAAGTCTAAGGTTGAGCATGAGGAACATTTGAGGAGGGTGTTGGAAATATTAAGGGAGAACCAGCTATATGCTAAGTTCTCCAAGTGTGAGTTTTGGCTTGACCAGGTCTCTTTCCTAGGTCATGTCATCTCAGATGCTGGGATCGCAGTGGATCCAGCAAAGATTGATGCCATACGTACCTGGCCAAGGCCGAAGACTGTTACCGACATCAGGAGCTTTCTCGGTCTGGCAGGTTACTACAGGAGATTTGTTAGAGATTTCAGCAAGGTCGCGAAGCCGATGACCAGTCTGATGAAGAAAGATGCACCATTTCTATGGACAGTTGACTGTGAGAGATCATTTCAGCGCTTGAAGGACTCACTGACCACTGCACCGGTATTGACTATCCAGACGGTACAGAGGGCTTTGAGGTTTATTGTGATGCATCCGGCAGAGGGCTGGGTTGCGTGCTCATGCAACATGGCAAGGTGGTGGCATATGCCTCACGCCAGTTGAAGAAACATGAGGAGAACTACCCCACACATGATTTAGAGCTGGGAGCTGTAGTCTTCGCTTTGAAGATATGGCGCCACTACTTATATGGGGTTAGTGTTACGATCTACACCGATCACAAAAGTTTGAAATACATATTCACTCAGAAGGAGTTAAATCTTCGACAGAGGAGATGGTTAGAATTTCTGAAAGACTATGACATTGACCTCCAATACAAAGAAGGGAAGGCCAATGTTGTAGCAGATGCCCTGAGCCGTCGAGCACACTCACTCCATTCGCTAGTTTCTTTCTCCAGCTTGGTTGATGAGGTGCGAGAGGCTCAGAGGACTGATGAGTATATGAGAGAGGTCAGACAGAAGCTGACAGATGGTACCTTTGAGAGTCAGAAATACGACTTCAGACTTCATGATGATGATCTGATCAGACTTAAGGGCCGATTATGCATACCACGAGGTAACACGGATCTGAAAGACCGTATACTTAGAGAATCACACTGTTCTTCAGTTTCCATCCATCCGGGAGCCTCTAAAATGTATAAAGACATGAAGAGATACTTCTGGTGGTCGGGATGAAGACAGATGTTACCGAGTTCGTCTTGAGGTGTCTCACATGCCAGAAGGTGAAATTCGAGCACAGACGACCGGGCGGAATGGTACAGTCGATGCCAGTTCCGGAGTGGAAGTTCCATGATATCTCCATGGACTTCGTAGTTGGGCTTCCACCTGCTAGGGGAGGTCTCAACATGATATGGGTGGTGGTGGATCGCCTTACCAAAGTAGCCCGATTCATACCGATGAAGGATACTTGGAAGGTGACCAAATTAGCTGAGTTATTTGAGAAAGAAATCATGAGGCATCATGGCATACCAAAGACCATAGTGTCAGATAGAGATACCAGATTCCTTTCGAGGTACTGGAGAGCTACCAGAGAAGCGTTGGGTACAGAACTCAAACTGAGTACCGCGTTCCATCCTCAGACAGATGGTCAGACTGAGCGTACTATTCAGACACTCGAGGACATGCTGAGAGCATGTGCCTTAGACTTCCAGGGCAGTTGGATTGACAGATTGCATCTGATCGAGTTTTCATACAACAACAGCTATCACGCTTCGATCAAGATGGCACCTTTTCAAGCGTTGTACGGTAGACCATGTCGTACACCGCTCTGCTGGGATGAGTCGAGTGAGACGGTCATTATAGGACCAGAGTACTTAGAACAAGTTAAGGCTGAAGTTCAGCAAATCAGGGAGAACATGAAAGCTGCTCAAGATAGGCAGAAGTCGTATGCTGATGTTCGACGACGGACCTGGAGTTCGCAGTGGGCGACCGGTATTTCTGCGAGTATCACCGATGAAGGGTGTATTCAGGTTTGGGCAGAAGGGCAAGTTAAGCCCGAAATTTGTTGGTCCTTATGAGATTACGGAGCGGGTGGGCCCGGTTGCTTACAGGTTGAATTTACCTGCTGAGCTGGGTAAAGTGCATGATGTTTTTCATGTTTCACAGCTAAGAAATACATGCACCACCCCTCCCATGTGTTAGAACCTGAGAGGTTGACTTTAGAACCAAATATGAGATCCGTGGAGACTCCTCAGAGAATCTTGGACAAGACTAGGGACACTCGCCACAAGTCAGTGCGACTGGTGAAGGTTCTCTGGTCTAACCAGGATGTCGAAGAGGCCACGTGGGAATTAGAGGATAAGATGAGGGCGAAGTACCCTTCTTTATTTACTGACTAGATCGTCTGTATAGGGTACGGGGCGTACCCCTTTTTAAGGGGGGTAGAGCTTCCTCGCTTTTGAGTTAGGAAACGATCATGTTTGTCGTTTGTTTGGTTGTTTAAGATGTGATTTGGTAAGTTGCTACACTTCGGTGTAAGTTTGAGTTTGAGTTATGTACTTATGTATTGTATTTGAGATTGACCTTTGAGTCTTGAGATGTATGAATGTGAATATAAGATGTGGTATTAAGATTAAGAGAACTGTGTACCGTGAATGGTTAAACACATGTGTGAACTTTGAGGACAAAGTTCTTTTAAGGGGGGTAGATTGAAATACCCCAAACTTAGATATGGTGTTTAAATGATAAACTAAGATATAAGAAGGCTAAATAATGCCTTAGAAACATTAAGAAACATTTCTAATCAAAGAAAATATAAGGAAACACCAAAAAGCAGTTTAAGCAAAAACGTGCTCTAAGCTTGGAGAGACATGGGAGAGTACCCAAATATTGTTCTAAGACCTTAGTAATATCCTAATGGTCATTTTAAATCAATTACCAAAGAAAACCAAGCTTGAAAACAAGTTAAAACACAAAATGTGCTTTAAGGAGTCTTAAAGCACGTTTTTGAAAAATTGTCTTGTAAATGAGTTTTGAATGGCTAAATGTCCATCATTACTCTTTAATTAATATGTGTACTATATAGTATCACATTTGGAGGTCTATATCAATGGGAAATCAAAAATTTCACAACAATGTGCCTTGTTTTTGATGAATAGTGAATTATTAAGCTAGTTTATAACATAAGTCTATATAAGTGAGACATTTGGTCAACAAAGACTAAATACCCTCATTACTAAAGGGGGCCGGTTTCTTAAGGTGAGTCATCACCACATCTCATTAAGCAATAAGAAGCAAATAGAGTTATAAAGTAAAACACTATTCACCTTTTACATAAATATCACTTTATTAGTTCTCTCTCCTCACTTCTTCATTCTCCTTGTTCCCACGGTTTCTTGCTCTCTTTCCTTCTCCATTCACGTAGAACTCACCTCCATGAAAGCTCCACCTTCTCTTGCACACATCTTGCTCATTTTAGCTCCAAATCCAAAACAAAATACATATTCTTCTTAGTTAGCTCAAGCTCCTCCTTTCTATCTTTTCAAAACTTCAAGAGCTTCATTTTGGTGCCAAGTCAAACCACCATTAGAGGAGGAAATTCAAGTTTGGAGACTCCATTGGCATCTCCATTCTCTTAAGGTAAAGAAAGTGTAAGAAAATCTAGGTTTCCACCATTTTCTTCACTTGACCGAAAATATATACTCATGGGACTCCATGTTTATGCCTTGTTCTAGCTTGTTTCTACTCTTCAAAGGAGAGAGGAGGTCCTTCTTGCTTCACATCCAAGTTGTCTTGAGAAACCAAGGTAAAACAATCACATTAATACCTTAAAACATATTTTTAAACCTAGGGTTTGTTCCTTAGGGTTAATGTATTATCTAGTACTCATTGGAGTCATTGGATATTGGTTAGAACATTGGCAAGGAGAATCACATTGGTGACCGAGATTGAACAAAGAAAACCTAAGGAGAAAAGCTTTTAAGCTTGTGAGAAAACAAGGTAAATTACTTACCTTAAGGTGTTTTTGTTTAAGGGAATGAGATGTGGGTATATGATGAGTTTAGTGTAGAGTTTATATTGGGAAGGTGCTATAAAACCTAGGAGAAACAATGACTATTCTTGTGAACTTGTGACTAAGGAGCAAATGAGAAAAGAGATAGTTTAAGAATATAAAGGTGAAGTACAAGAAGCATTTTATTTCAATGGGAGCCTTGTTGAGTGTATTCGCAGGTTGAAGGCAAATATATGTGGAAATTCAGTGGTTAAGATTATTGTCATTTAAGGGCCTAAGTGCCAAGCATTTTAAGTTTAAGCATTATATGATGATGTGGTGAAGTTTTAGTGTAAATTGGGTGTTAAAGTGTTGTGATGAGAATTTGTGTGGTATTGGTTGTTTGATGGAGAAAAACCATTTGTTAGGAAGTACTATATACTAGAGAACCCATGGCAAAATTTAAAGGAGAGTTTAAGTGTTTAAGATATCCTAAGGGAATTTAATGACTAAGGAAGTACTAGGAATGTTCTATGGGTTGTCTTGATGAAAAAGGGTGAAGTTAAGATGTTTTAATGACTTATGATGACTTAGGTATCACCATGGAATATTTAGGAATCAAAAGAATGTATTTGGGTATTAGGACTTAGGCAAATGTTGGTGCACATAGGAAGGAAATAATGTGATGATGGAAGTTTAAACTTGTTAAGGAACCTAAGTAAATGTTTAAAAGAGTTTTAGATAGAGAGAGATGCTTGGGAGATGATGTTATAGTGGTGAAGAAACATTTGGCATAGTGGTTACACTAGGTATGAACCACCACCTAGAAACCTAGAGGAAAACATTACAAGTGTTAGCATTATTACAAGGAAAATGCATAATGACTAAGGTGGATCTTGGTGGATGATTTAAGGTATTTTAAGGAGGGCTTAAGGTGTATTTGAGGTGCCCAAATGAGGTTATAACATATTAGGATATATGAGGAGAAGTTTGGAGTTGAAAAGAATTTAGAAACAAGTTTTGGAGCCGACCGGCCTTAGGACCGGACTTGCAAGGTCGGTCGGGCTCTGTTACACTACCGGAAATGTTTCTGGAATCGACCGGACTTGGGGACCGGACTTACAAGTCCGGTCGGGCTTGTTTTGTGAGAGGGAAAATGTTTCTGGAATGGACCGGACATGGGACCGGACTTGTCAAGTCCGGTCGGCATGGATTTTGTACGGATTATAAGTCTCTGGAATCGACCGGACATAGGACCGGACATGTAAGCCGGTCGGAGTGAATTTTCCAACGGTAAAAGGGTACTGGAATGGACCGGACTTGGCAAGTCCGGTCGGTAAGTCCGGTCGAGCCTAAAAAAAAAAAAAAGAAATTTCAATTTCTAAAAATGGTAATGGGTAATGAGGTATGCCCTTGGTAGGGTAGTAATGATTGGGACCCTAAGAACTTAAGGAATTAAGTTAAGATTAAGTATAAGTTTTAATGTTTAAAGTTAAGTTTGTAAGACTAAGTGAGTTAAGTAAGGAACAAATAACTAATAACCTAAAAATGAATGAATGTTTTAGGTTTGTGAATTGGGACCCTGAAGAAGGTTAAACAAACAACGATCGACGGTGAACGGTACAATCCTTCTTGTGACCTGCTTGCTAACGAGGTGTCCCTCGGCTTGTGTGCTATCTGTTTATTTGCTATGACTAAAACAAGATAAAGCATGCAACCGGTTATATTGTTCGTTGTGATTGTGTTATATTTACACTAACCCGCGAGACTTGAGATTGCTACTAACCAAGTTTACTTACTGAGTTAAGGTTGAGAACTAAGTATCGGTGATTGTTGGTTTTACCCGTCAAGGTTTAACTAACACTTGGTAATTAAGGCTTTCACTAACCATAACTTGGGGTGGGAGTGAGGAATCCGGAATGGTACCGGCACATGTGTATTGGGGGAGGTCGGTATCTGAATCAGATCCGACTTCCAAATAAGACTGGTCATTAGACTCGTCGCCTAGGGTCAACAAATCGACCCGACCACCCGGGCTACTGTTTGAGGTGGGAGGCACATTAAGGAAGGCGTGGGGGATCAAGCCTACATCCCCAATAAATTAAGGAAGGTAGCTTATCGTCGGATAGTGCACTGCTACCGGCTAGGGTTAACCAAGCCCTACAAAGATAAGCAACCAATTAAGGGCTAACCAATCTAATAGTGGAGAGGTTGGCAAGTATAAGACTAAGATTGAGACTGAGATTAAGATTGGTAAGATAAGGAACTGAGATTAAGGAAATGAGGACTAAGGAGGGGGTTACTAACCCACTTGATAAGGGAACGCTTGAGTCGTTCATTGCTTGTGGACTATATATGTTCATCTGTGGTTATTGTTATTGCACTTCATATTATGTTTGTGTATGTAATCAATTTCCATGCTATCGACAATTAGTCGTCGTAGCCCCGTTAGCTTGGGGGCCATGAGAGGGTGTACCAGCATTCGTGCTGACCCCCTCGGGGGCTATTTTTACACTTGCAGGTAAGAGGCCCATGAGGACGCACTACGAGAGTAGGAGCGGTTAGACTTAGGAGGGGACATTTTTTTGAATTCGGGTTGCGCCTGTGCACCCGACTGTTTATATTAAATTGTTGTAAGTTTGAGATTACGTTTGAGATACTAGTACTCGGTTGGTTGTGGGATTGTGGATGTTGATGTTTTGAGTTGGATAAGTATTTTGGTTAAGTATTGTATATATTAAGCCGGTATATTCTAACGATCAGACCGTGGCAAGGTCCAGGAGTTGTTTATTTCCGCTGCGACGTTTCGATAAGTGTTCAGATTGCGATAACCACGATAGGCTTTGGATGGGGTGTTACAAAAAGTGGTATCAGAGCGTAGTTACGCTCTGATCAAGAAATACCGGATATAAGTAACCACCGAGTTAGGATACAAGTTAAGGAATAAGTGTTGGGTTAAGGGTGTGAGAAGTTAGAGTGAGTAGAGTCAGATGACCACTAATAAGTGTGGATTGTCTTTACCGTCTACGGACGTTATAAATTTACTAACCAAACAGTGGTGAATGTGAATCTAATGTAAGTTATGCTTGTTCAGATGGCAGGACGCCCTAGAGGAGGCCGAGGTCGCGGCCGGGGTGAGGACATTCCAGGGATACCTGGAGGGCAGACGATCGCAGAGATCGTAGCTGCCGCTTTAGGGCACATGGGCTATCAGCCTGGTGTGGGTGCACCACCTCCACCGCCACAACCTAGGGAACCAAACTGGGTGAAGAGTCTAGCAGATCTTCGACCCGCTCATTTCAAGGGGGAGACCGATCCCGCCAAGCTTGAGGCGTACATCTCCGAGCTGGAGACCGCCTTCGAGACCCTTGATGTCCCTGCTGGGATCAAGGTGCGCTTAGCTGCTTTCTACCTGAAGGGGGCGGCGGGCGATTGGTGGAAGCTGGTGAGGGCCGAGCATGTGGCCAACCCAGAGTTCGGCTGGGAGCAGTACACCGCCTTGCTACGGGCAAAGTACTACCCCGCCCATGTCCAGACGAAGAAGCGCTTGCAGTTAGATGCGCTTAAGCAGTCGGACAAGATGACGGTGGACGAGTATTACTCAGAGTTCACCGCCTTGCTCCGTCTTCTGCCAGGTCTAGGGTATTCTGACCAGATCTTGGTAGACCGCTTCTATGGCGGGCTTAGCCATCGACTCCGCTACGGCATGGGGCCGACGAGTTACACTACCTTGCAGGTAATAAGAATGATTGAGAATTGAGTAAGTGATGAATAAGATTTAGATTATGATGAATAAGTATGACTAATACCATGGAAAAGCAGGAGTGCTATCATGCCGCTGCTAAGGTTGAGATTACCGTCCAGCTGAGGGACGAGGAGAATGCAAAGCGGAAGAGTGCTGGGAAGAGCTCAGAGAGTCAAGGGCAAGGAGGGTACAAGAAACAAAAGTACCAGCCTCAAGCCCAGAAAAATCAGAACCCGAAGGGGAAGGAGGGAAAGGAGAAGGCTCCGAAGAGCCATTGAAGCTGACATATGCTTATGCAGCTACACCCCTGCGCTCTAAGGCGCCGAAGGGTAAGGAATTGGTATTACATAAGTTAAGAAACAACTAGTAACCATTTGGGATGTGAATATTGACATTGTGAATGATCAGGATCAGAGACTGAGAAAGGAGCCGGTGGTGGCTACCATCGACGCTTCATCTGTAGATGGTGTCACAAGGACCACCCCGGGCTCGACTGTAAGGGGAACAAAGTAGAGTGCAACTTCTGCGGAGTACTTGGACACCGAGCATATGAGTGCTACGGGAATCCGGAGAGTAAGAATTTCAGACCCAGTTTTAAGGTTAAGGCCAAGGCTGATCAGGGATCTGGATCTGACGGTCAGAGGAGGGGGCAACCAGCTGCAGACAAGAACCCAAGGGCGACCCAGAAGACGGGGCCCACTCTACACATGGTGGACCGGGACGATGAGCCTGAGCCCTCATCGAGGCCAGGTACCACTATAACCATTAGTAATAAAACTACCTGCTTACCGCATTATCATGCATGTTTGGTGAAATATATGAGTTAAGTAAAATAAGATGAGATTAGAACCTAAGTAAGATATAACCTACTACCACTTTAGGAAGATTCAACATTGCTACCCTATACCATCTACATCTAACCCGGAGCACACCGACATCGAAACCATACACTTTCCAACCGAACAATGTCAGGTTATCCGCCCAGGTATGATTTTATTAAGGGGATACCTGACACCCGACGCACAAATAGCCATCATCAGGAGATGCAATCAACTAGGAATGGGACCGGGAGGTTTTTACACACCGGAGTACCCAGGGGGAGCAAGGATGAAATTAAAGATGATGAGCTTGGGCAAGGATTGGAATCCGTATGCCAAGAATTACCAAACCACAGGGAGCAAGATGGAGTCTCACCACCGGGAATACCCGAAGAGTTCCATCCAGTTATTACACAAGTCGTGGAAATCGCTCAGCAGTTGGAAGCTGAACCGATTCCAGACATCCAGCCAGACATTTGCATTGTAAACTTCTACGAAAAAGATGGGAAACTGGGACTACACCAGGATAAGGACGAGACAACGGAGTCTCTCGAAGAGGGATACCCGTAGTGTCTTGGTCCATTGGAGATGATGCGGAGTTTTTATACGGCGAGCAGAAGCGTGCGGACCGTGCAGATAAATAGTACTTAAGTCAGGTGATGTATTAATTTTGGGAGGAGAATCAAGGATGTTGTACCATGGGATTAAGAGAATCAAGCTGAATACAGCACCGTCAGCAGTAATCAATGCGACGCATATGAGACCAGGAAGATTAAACCTAACCTTTAGACAATATTAGCATGTAATGTTAGAATGAGATGAGAAATGAGATGTAAGATTGAAGCACATGTTGTAAACAGGATGGTCATGAATAAAATAACAGTGTTGTTCATATAAATTGTTACGACTCTTGTTATACCATCAATACTCATGGAGCTTGTGAACACAATTAGGTCATGGACTCGGTACGGAAGGTGCACTAAGCATACTCACAGAGGCACAGGCCGACGCCAGCGGTACTATCCTCACCGGCACCTTTCCGATCAATGGGATTGAGGCATCAGTTCTCTTCGACTCAGGGGCCTCGCATACCTTTGTCTCGCATCATTTGCGAGCAGGTTGGGGCTAGACGCTGAGAGCTACCCGACTTCACGGTTACGCTCCCGTCTAAGGAGAAGGTTCGTTGCACTCGTTACTACTCGACGAGGAGCCACCATCAGAATTAAGGGGGAAGACTTCCCAGTCAGTTTCATTGAGTTCAGTAAGCTAGGATTTGATGTTATCTTCGGGATGAACTGGTTGGAGCGGCACAAGGGACGTATCCTCTGCGCCGAGCATAGATTGCTGCTCAGGAGTCCGTCTGGGGTAACAATATCATACCGCCAGAGGCCCAGAGAGCCTTCGACTAAGATCATCACCGCCATGGCAATGCATAGAAATTAAGGAGAAAGGAAGAAGTATACCTCTGCTATGTACAGGACATAGAGAGAGACCCTGAGTTCGACCCCGACTTACCGGTAGTGTCGGAGTTCCCCGACTTATTTCCACGGGAACTGCCCGGCATGCCACCCACTCGGGAGGTAGAGTTCACCATTGAGCTGCTACCTGGTACCGGACCGATAGCCAAAGCACCATATCGTATGGCTCCGGCAGAAATGACTGAGTTAAAAGAACAACTGAAAGATTTGTTGGATAAGGATTCGTAGACCAAGTGTGTCACCATGGGGAGCGCCAGTCCTCTTCGTGAAGAAGAAGGATGGTAGTCTCCGCCTCTGCATCGACTACAGAGAGCTGAATGCAGTGACAGTGAAGAATAAGTACCCACTACCCCGCATTGACGATCTGTTCGATCAGTTGAAGGGAGCATCTGTGTTTTCCAAGATTGATCTCAGATCGGGGTATCATCAGATAGCCATTAAGGAGGGAGACATTGAGAAGACGGCATTCCGGACACGATACGGCCACTACGAGTTTACAGTGATGCCGTTCGGTTTGTCGAACGCGCCAGCGAAGTTTATGGATCTGATGAACCGCTTGTTCCGGGAGCAGCTGGACAAGTCGGTGGTGGTTTTTATTGATGATATTTTGATATATTCAAAGTCTAAGGTTGAGCATGAGGAACATTTGAGGAGGGTGTTGGAAATATTAAGGGAGAACCAGCTATATGCTAAGTTCTCCAAGTGTGAGTTTTGGCTTGACCAGGTCTCTTTCCTAGGTCATGTCATCTCAGATGCTGGGATCGCAGTGGATCCAGCAAAGATTGATGCCGTACGTACCTGGCCAAGGCCGAAGACTGTTACCGACATCAGGAGCTTTCTCGGTCTGGCAGGTTACTACAGGAGATTTGTTAGAGATTTCAGCAAGGTCGCGAAGCCGATGACCAGTCTGATGAAGAAAGATGCACCATTTCTATGGACAGTCGACTGTGAGAGATCATTTCAGCGCTTGAAGGACTCACTGACCACTGCACCGGTATTGACTATTCCAGACGGTACAGAGGGCTTTGAGGTTTATTGTGATGCATCCGGCAGAGGGCTGGGTTGCGTGCTCATGCAACATGGCAAGGTGGTGGCATATGCCTCACGCCAGTTGAAGAAACATGAGGAGAACTACCCCACACATGATTTAGAGCTGGGAGCTGTAGTCTTCGCTTTGAAGATATGGCGCCACTACTTATATGGGGTTAGTGTCACGATCTACACCGATCACAAAAGTTTGAAATACATATTCACTCAGAAGGAGTTAAATCTTCGACAGAGGAGATGGTTAGAATTTCTGAAAGACTATGACATTGACCTCCAATACAAAGAAGGGAAGGCCAATGTTGTAGCAGATGCCCTGAGCCGTCGAGCACACTCACTCCATTCGCTAGTTTCTTTCTCCAGCTTGGTTGATGAGGTGCGAGAGGCTCAGAGGACTGATGAGTATATGAGAGAGGTCAGACAGAAGCTGACAGATGGTACCTTTGAGAGTCAGAAATACGACTTCAGACTTCATGATGATGATCTGATCAGACTTAAGGGCCGATTATGCATACCACGAGGTAACACGGATCTGAAAGACCGTATACTTAGAGAATCACACTGTTCTTCAGTTTCCATCCATCCGGGAGCCTCTAAAATGTATAAAGACATGAAGAGATACTTCTGGTGGTCGGGAATGAAGACAGATGTTACCGAGTTCGTCTTGAGGTGTCTCACATGCCAGAAGGTGAAATTCGAGCACAGACGACCGGGCGGAATGGTACAGTCGATGCCAGTTCCGGAGTGGAAGTTCCATGATATCTCCATGGACTTCGTAGTTGGGCTTCCACCTGCTAGGGGAGGTCTCAACATGATATGGGTGGTGGTGGATCGCCTTACCAAAGTAGCCCGATTCATACCGATGAAGGATACTTGGAAGGTGACCAAATTAGCTGAGTTATTTGAGAAAGAAATCATGAGGCATCATGGCACCAAAGACCATAGTGTCAGATAGAGATACCAGATTCCTTTCGAGGTACTGGAGAGCTACCAGAGAAGCGTTGGGTACAGAACTCAAACTGAGTACCGCGTTCCATCCTCAGACAGATGGTCAGACTGAGCGTACTATTCAGACACTCGAGGACATGCTGAGAGCATGTGCCTTAGACTTCCAGGGCAGTTGGATTGACAGATTGCATCTGATCGAGTTTTCATACAACAACAGCTATCACGCTTCGATCAAGATGGCACCTTTTCAAGCGTTGTACGGTAGACCATGTCGTACACCGCTCTGCTGGGATGAGTCGAGTGAGACGGTCATTATAGGACCAGAGTACTTAGAACAAGTTAAGGCTGAAGTTCAGCAAATCAGGGAGAACATGAAAGCTGCTCAAGATAGGCAGAAGTCGTATGCTGATGTTCGACGACGGACCTGGAGTTCGCAGTGGGCGACCGGGTATTTCTGCGAGTATCACCGATGAAGGGTGTATTCAGGTTTGGGCAGAAGGGCAAGTTAAGCCCGAAATTTGTTGGTCCTTATGAGATTACGGAGCGGGTGGGCCCGGTTGCTTACAGGTTGAATTTACCTGCTGAGCTGGGTAAAGTGCATGATGTTTTTCATGTTTCACAGCTAAAAATACATGCACCACCCCTCCCATGTGTTAGAACCTGAGAGGTTGACTTTAGAACCAAATATGAGATCCGTGGAGACTCCTCAGAGAATCTTGGACAGTAAGACTAGGGACACTCGCCACAAGTCAGTGCGACTGGTGAAGGTTCTCTGGTCTAACCAGGATGTCGAAGAGGCCACGTGGGAATTAGAGGATAAGATGAGGGCGAAGTACCCTTCTTTATTTACTGACTAGATCGTCTGTATAGGGTACGGGGCGTACCCCTTTTTAAGGGGGGTAGAGCTTCCTCGCTTTTGAGTTAGGAAACGATCATGTTTGTCGTTTGTTTGGTTGTTTAAGATGTGATTTGGTAAGTTGCTACACTTCGGTGTAAGTTTGAGTTTGAGTTATGTATATACTTATGTATTGTATTTGAGATTGACCTTTGAGTCTTGAGATGTATGAATGTGAATATAAGATGTGGTATTAAGATTAAGAGAACTGTGTACCGTGAATGGTTAAACACATGTGTGAACTTTGAGGACAAAGTTCTTTTAAGGGGGGTAGATTGAAATACCCCAAACTTAGATATGGTGTTTAAATGATAAACCAAGATATAAGAGGCTAAATAATGCCTTAGAAACATTAAGAAACATTTCTAATCAAAGAAAATATAAGGAAACACCAAAAGAGCAGTTTAAGCAAAAACGTGCTCTAAGCTTGGAGAGACATGGGAGAGTACCCAAATATTGTTCTAAGACCTTAGTAATATCCTAATGGTCATTTTAAATCAATTACCAAAGAAAACCAAGCTTGAAAACAAGTTAAAACACAAAATGTGCTTTAAGGAGTCTTAAAGCACGTTTTTGAAAAATTGTCTTGTAAATGAGTTTTGAATGGCTAAATGTCCATCATTACTCTTTAATTAATGTGTACTATATAGTATCACATTTGGAGGTCTATATCAATGGGAAATCAAAAATTTCACAACAATGTGCCTTGTTTTTGATGAATAGTGAATTATTAAGCTAGTTTATAACATAAGTCTATATAAGTGAGACATTTGGTCAACAAAGACTAAACTACCCTCATTCACTAAAGGGGGCCGGTTTCTTAAGGTGACTCACCACATTATCATAAGTAAGAGAAGCAAATAGTAGTTATAAATAAAAAACACTATTCACCTTTTAATAAATATCACTTTATTAGTTCCTCTCTCCTCACTTCTTCATTCTCCTTGTTCCCACGATTTCTGCTCTCTTTCTCTTCTCCATTCACGTAGAGCTCACCTCCATGAAAGCTCCACCTTCTCTTGCACACATCTTGCTCATTTAGCTCCAAATCCAAAACAAAATACATATTCTTCTTAGTTAGCTCAAGCTCCTCCTTTCTATCTTTTCAAAACTTCAAGAGCTTCATTTTGGTGCCAAGTCAAACCACCATTAGAGGAGGAAATTCAAGTTTGGAGACTCCATTGGCATCTCCATTCTCTTAAGGTAAAGAAAGTGTAAGAAAATCTAGGTTTCCACCATTTTCTTCACTTGACCGAAAATATATACTCATGGGACTCCATGTTTATGCCTTGTTCTAGCTTGTTTCTACTCTTCAAAGGAGAGAGGAGGTCCTTCTTGCTTCACATCCAAGTTGTCTTGAGAAACCAAGGTAAAACAATCACATTAATACCTTAAAACATATTTTTAAACCTAGGGTTTGTTCCTTAGGGTTAATGTATTATCTAGTACTCATTGGAGTCATTGGATATTGGTTAGAACATTGGCAAGGAGAATCACATTGGTGACCGAGATTGAACAAAGAAAACCTAAGGAGAAAAGCTTTTAAGCTTGTGAGAAAACAAGGTAAATTACTTACCTTAAGGTGTTTGTTGTTTTAAGGGAATGAGATTGGGTATATGATGAGTTTAGTGTAGAGTTTATATTGGGAAGGTGCTATAAAACCTAGGAGAAACAATGACTATCTTGTGAACTTGTGACTAAGGAGCAAATGAGGAAAGAGATAGTTTAAGAATATAAAGGTGAAGTACAAGAAGCATTTTATTTCAATGGGAGCCTTGTTGAGTGTATTCGCAGGTTGAAGGCCAATATATGTGGAAATTCAGTGGTTAAGATTATTGTCATTTAAGGGCCTAAGTGCCAAGCATTTTAAGTTTAAGCATATATGATGATGTGGTGAAGTTTTAGTGTAAATTGGGTGTTAAGTGTTGTGATGAGAATTTGTGTGGTATTGGTTGTTTGATGGAGAAAAACCATTTGTTAGGAAGTACTATATACTAGAGAACCCATGGCAAAATTTAAAGGAGAGTTTAAGTGTTTAAGATATCCTAAGGGAATTTAATGACTAAGGAAGTACTAGGAATGTTCTATGGGTTGTCTTGATGAAAAAGGGTGAAGTTAAGATGTTTTAATGACTTATGATGACTTAGGTATCACCATGGAATATTTAGGAATCAAAGAATGTATTTGGGTATTTAGGACTTAGGCAAATGTTGGTGCACATCTAGGAAGGAAATAATGTGATGATGATGGAAGTTTAAACTTGTTAAGGAACCTAAGTAAATGTTTAAAAGAGTTTTAGATAGAGAGAGATGCTTGGGAGATGATGTTATAGTGGTGGAAGAAAACATTTGGCATAGTGGTTACTAGGTATGAACCACCACCTAGAAACCTAGAGGAAAACATTACAAGTGTTAGCATTATTACAAGGAAAATGCATAATGACTAAGGGGATCTTGGTGGATGATTTAAGGTATTTTAAGGAGGGCTTAAGGTGTATTTGAGGTGCCCAAATGAGGTTATAACATTAGGATATATGAGGAGAAGTTTGGAGTTGAAAAGGAATTTAGAAACAAGTTTTTGGAGCCGACCGGCCTTAGGACCGGACTTGCAAGGTCGGTCGGGCTCTGTTACACTACCGGGAAATGTTTCTGGAATCGACCGGACTTGGGGACCGGACTTACAAGTCCGGTCGGGCTTGTTTTGTGAGAGGGAAAATGTTTCTGGAATGGACCGGACATGGGACCGGACTTGTCAAGTCCGGTCGGCATGAATTTTGTACGGATTATAAGTCTCTGGAATCGACCGGACATAGGACCGGACATGTAAGTCCGGTCGGAGTGAATTTTCCAACGGTAAAAGGGTACTGGAATGGACCGGACTTGGCAAGTCCGGTCGGTAAGTCCGGTCGAGCTAAAAAAAAAAAAGAAATTTCAATTTCTAAAAATGGTAATGGGTAATGAGGTATGCCCTTGGTAGGGTAGTAATGATTGGGACCCTAAGAACTTAAGGAATTAAGTTAAGATTAAGTATAAGTTTTAATGTTTAAAGTTAAGTTGTAAGACTAAGTGAGTTAAGTAAGGAACAAATAACTAATAACCTAAAAATGAATGAATGTTTTAGGTTTGTGAATTGGGACCCGAAGAAGGTTAAACAAACAACGATCGACGGTGAACGGTACAATCCTTCTTGTGACCTGCTTGCTAACGAGGTGTCCCTCGGCTTGTGTGCTATCTGTTTATTTGCTATGACTAAAACAAGATAAAGCATGCAACCGGTTATATTGTTCTCGTTGTGATTGTGTTATATTTACACTAACCCGCGAGACTTGAGATTGCTACTAACCAAGTTTAGTACTTACTGAGTTAAGGTTGAGAACTAAGTATCGGTGATTGTTGGTTTTACCCGTCAAGGTTTAACTAACACTTGGTAATTAAGGCTTTCACTAACCATAACTTGGGGTGGGAGTGAGGAATCCGGAATGGTACCGGCACATGTGTATTGGGGGAGGTCGGTATCTGAATCAGATCCGACTTCCAAATAAGACTGGTCATTAGACTCGTCGCCTAGGGTCAACAAATCGACCCGACCACCCGGGCTACTGTTTGAGGTGGGAGGCACATTAAGGAAGGCGTGGGGGGATCAAGCCTACATCCCCAATAAATTAAGGAAGGTAGCTTATCGTCGGATAGTGCACTGCTACCGGCTAGGGTTAACCAAGCCCTACAAAGATAAGCAACCAATTAAGGGCTAACCAATCTAATAGTGGAGAGGTTGGCAAGTATAAGACTAAGATTGAGACTGAGATTAAGATTAAGGTAAGATAAGGAACTGAGATTAAGGAAATGAGGACTAAGGAGGGGGTTACTAACCCACTTGATAAGGGAACGCTTGAGTCGTTCATTGCTTGTGGACTATATATGTTCATCTGTGGTTATTGTTATTGCACTTCATATTATGTTTGTGTATGTAATCAATTTCCATGCTATCGACAATTAGTCGTCGTAGCCCCGTTAGCTTGGGGGCCATGAGAGGGTGTACCAGCATTCGTGCTGACCCCCTCGGGGGCTATTTTTACACTTGCAGGTAAGAGGCCCATGAGGACGCACTACGAGAGTAGGAGCGGTTAGACTTAGGAGGGGACATTTATTTTGAATTCGGGTTGCGCCTGTGCACCCGACTTTATATTAAATTGTTGTAAGTTTGAGATTACGTTTGAGATACTAGTACTCGGGTTGTGGTTGTGGGTGGATGTTGATGTTTGAGTTGGATAAGTATTTTGGTTAAGTATTGTATATATTAAGCCGGTATATTCTAACGATCAGACCGTGGCAAGGTCCAGGAGTTGTTTATTTCCGCTGCGACGTTTCGAATAAGTGTTCAGATTGCGATAACCACGATAGGCTTTGGATGGGGTGTTACAGTTTCCAACCAAGAATTCCAGTGTTACCTCTTGAAAGGCATCCGCTCTAACTATTCTGGACTTGTCTCCAACATTCTCACCATATCTATTCCATGTACCTCATCCCAACTCTACAGTTTCCTATTATATAATGAATGTTGGTTAGATCAGTCATCATCTACTACTAGATATGTTGTTTCTCTTAACAACACCACTACTTCTGGATCTAGTGGCTCCACACAAGGTAGAGGCAAGAATGGAAATTATAATCGTGATATATCTAGCAATAACAGAGGCAAATGGAGGGGTTTACTTTCTACTCCTTCCTCTTCCTCTTCTATCAGACCATCTCAAACACAAAACTTTATAGGCCATGTGGATACCAGGCCTAGTTGTCAAATTTGCAAGAAGAAGAGGCATGATATTGTGGCATGCTATCATCTTTAAAACTACACTTATCTGTCTCGCCCTCCCTCCTTATTATAGCCAATGCCACAGGCTGTCAAGCTCAGTGTGACTGGCTCTCAGATTTTGCTGCCAATAACCACTTTACAGGGGACTTTTCTAAGCTAAACCTCTCTACCTCTGATTATACAGGAACAAAAACTGTTTCCCTAGGGGATAGATCCTCATTACTACATATCATCAGGGTACAAGTTCCATCTCTACTCCTTTCAAAGATTTCTTTCTCTTTAATGTTCTCCATGTTCCTTTTCTTAATAAGAACCTTATTTCTATCAGCAAAATTTGTGCTGATAACCAGACTTATTTTAAATTCTATCCTACCTTTTTCTATTGAAGGATATTCAAACCAAGAGCACTCTTCTCAAGGGAGTCACTAAGGATGGCACTTATGTTTTTCCCTACAGTGTCACCACATCATCTCCTTCAGCTAATGCCACTATGACCGTGTCTCCCCCCACCTGGCACCAAAGACTTGGTCATACTAATGATGATCTCACCAAACATACTACTACTACCTTTAATCTGCCTACTAGTTCTAAACATGATAAGTTTTATTTTTGTTCTGCTTGTTGTCAAGGCATTTCATGCCCTTCCCCATTATCCCTCCCCTCCTGTTTCTATCAGATGTTTTGAACTACTACCTTTAATTACCCTACTAGTTCTAAACACGATAAGTTTTTTTTTTTTCTGTTTATTGTCAAGGCAAAATTCATGCCCTTCCCCATTATCCCTCCCTCCCGTTTCTACCAGATGTTTTGAATTACTTTTTCTAGAATTGTGGGGGGCCTGCCACTATACTTATTATGAAGGTTATAAGTACTTTCTTGTTATTATTGATGATTGACCTCGTTACATTTGGCTCTTTCTTCTTAAAAATGAATCTAAGGTGGGACTATTGTTCTCCAATAACTTTGGATTGTTCTCGCTAAATAACTTTGTCATGACATATTTCTTCAATCCTTGTCAGTCGAAAAGAATTATAAGGTCATGTAGCTACACAAAGCACTGAATAAGAGAATACATGTTCATTATTAGCGTTAGAAGACATGAGAATTGTCCCTTGAGACACCAAGTACCTCATAATAAGTCCATTTCCAATAATGAAAACAAAAATAAGTAAATCATAAAGATTCACTTTGGTAAAATGAGGAGAGAAAAAGTGTGTTTAGGAAACATGAGAATTGACTGATCACATCTCTAGCACTTTCAAGCTCTTCTTCAAAGCAACCATACCAGAGAGGATGCGCTCTGAAGGCAGATTCCATGTTGGCCAGGAACTGCTGCACAACCAATAAAAATAACCCTTATATCCACTTCAAGTTTAATGCAAGGGCATTTTGTGAACATCAAACTTAGACAGTGGTGTATTGTAAACTACTAAACTTAAATAGTGGCATATTGTAAACTATAAAACCAAACAAGGGTATTTTATGTATTCAGTTGTTTTAAAAAATAATCATTGCACAGTTGAATTAGCGTCATTCATTTTTTTTATAAAAAAAAAAGAAAATTCAAATTTTCCGTCAAGTATATTTTGTTCATTTTCCAAAGATGGTTAAAGGCGAGTTTAACATCTTACCAAATAGTGACATTTTGTGAATTTAAAACTCAAATCGTGACATATTAAATACAATTTTCCAAAAAGGGATATATTATGAATTATAGACTCAAAATGTGATATATTGTAAATTTTCCATAAGAAATAATTCGTGAGGGGGGCGCTGTTTTGGATCTCCCTTTTGTTCCCGTGAAACTAGACATCCAGAAAGTCATACATACGACTAGCTAAGTTAAAGTTCAAAGAACTCGTCACGTGGTTGGAGTTAAACCCCACCACCGTATACTATTTAATGACCCATCTGCAGTGCACATGCAAAAACTTGCTACTGTTAAGCTATGTGTACATGATCAGCAGTATGGCCGGGTAGAGAATTAAGGGAGCCGCGCCAAGTATGGTGATTAATACTATTAGCTGATCATCAACAACTTTTTACCCGTGAATACCAAAGCATCAATTAATGTAGCATGACAGCTGGGAGAACATACTGCTATACTATTAGCTTTCAGTTTTTCATTTTTATAATGTAGGTGGGATTTTTTAAATTAATTTACCTCATGGGTTGGGTTTAAGGGTGCCATGGGGTTGTTCCGAGCAATTTGGAGTTGGTCCGGAATCACACTATGGTTTATGCTTTAGTATGGTGAATTTAATAATGTTGGAGGCTCGTACAATGGAGGCTCTTTTCAGGGTGACATTAAGTTGGGATTTGGACATTTGAGTTTTCATTGGAGGTGTGTGTTTCCTTACGGTAATTTGGTAGTGATAGTGGAGGTAGCATTTTCATGAAAGGAGATATTCATAGACATTGATTCAAATATGCTGTTCACACTAATTAACACATTTTTGATGTAGTTGTGAACTTCGATATCTACTTCCTCATGCATTTTGTATACAGCTTTACCACATTATTATTAATAGATTTATTATTACCACTTCAAAGAAAAAAATTGAACTTCGATAGAATTTAAATTTGTTAATACAGTGTTGCTCACCGGGGTCGACCCAAGGCACTCGGGTCATGTGATACGTGACTTTTGTGAAAAAAATTTAATTATAGTAAGTTTTAATATAGTTTTTTATTATATGTTAGATATTTTATATGTTAGTAATCCCATAAATTTTTAAATAATTTTATTCCCTCCGTCCCACCTTGACCGTCCTATTTACTATTTGGGCATGTCGTTTGACTTCAATTTTTAACATATAAGATAAATTAATTTTGAAAATTTAAGTTTTACATATGATTCCTTACATGATAAACTATATAATACAAAATTTAGTTTTATAAAATTATTTTACCTTATATGTTTAATATTGAGGTGGAAAAACGTGCCAAAAAGTAAACAGGACACTTATGACGGGACGGAGATAGTATTTGTTAATGACCCCACAAATCTCCAGTGCTTGAATTGTTACAATACATTGATGATGGTTGGTTGTACCTTAATTGATGAGCAATATCTAATTACAAACACACTTCCATGTAAAGTGAAAACTGTCAATCAAGACTTTCACTGAAAAGAAACCATATGAAAAAACAACTCAAGGTAGAAACCATGTCAAGGAATCAGAGAGATGAATAGAAAGAAGGAGAAGACTGCTTAAAGTGACGGGTCATAAGAAAGTGAATGTTGACAATTTTCCTAAAGTGAAGACTCTGCCTTACTTTCTTTGTTAATAGTAGTAAGTATGATTTAAAAATAATAAAGTGGTCTATTCCAATACGCGCACATGCAATATGGTCAGGCGTTTACATCATCATCACACAATCGAGAATCGACCACTCCCCAGTCTACTCTGTAAGCAAAAAAAAAAAAAAGCAAAATGGAAGAGGACACAGACAGACAGACAGACCCGGTAACGCATTCGCTGATGGTGATAATTATAATTGCCTCTTCTCCGGTTTTTTGGGCTTTCTATTTAGCTCGGTAACTTTTTTTTTTTGGTTGGTTTTCCACCGTTTCACCACATTGGATTATATCTGGTTCGGGGATCCGTATTGGGTAGCCTAATGGCAAGGTAAATCCCCTCCCAATGGACGTTGTGAGGGATCAAACCATGATTCTCCCTGCCAAGTGCAGCCCCAAACACCACTGCACCAACGCGTCATTGGTCCTCGGTGACTCTTTCTGACACTATACACCAAACCAAATTAAATAGACACATATGTATTATGTAGCGTGTAGGGACATGCTTACTAATCGTACCATTTTCTCTATTTTAATTTTTGTTTGAGCCAACCCGAAATAATTGGTCACAGACTCACAGCTAATGTTTGTACCCACATCTTCTGTTGTTTTGAAAAAGGTACACATTTCTTCTTCTTTTTTTTAAAAAAAAAAACACCTATTTTAGAAAACGAGGGCAGACTAACCTCAAAGAGGTAAAGTTGAGGAAAAATTCACAATATACCCCTGTTTTCTTTCGTAATTCATAATATATCCTTTTTTTTAAAACTTTGTCACAAGATATCCCTGTTTTCTTTGTTAATTCACAAAATGCCCCTTTTTAAAAATGGCGTCAAATATTCCGTTAACCTCCCCTGGAAAATGACTATTTGCCCTTGACCCGTTTTTTCTTTTTTTTGAAAAATTTGCAGTTTTATTGGCTACTTTTTTTTGAAAATTTTTAAAATTTATAATATACCTCTTTTTAAGTTTGTTATTCACGAAATACCTCTGTTTATGTTTTGAAGTTCACAAGATACCCCTATTTATGTTTTGTAGTTCACGAAATACCCTTATCACTCTGATGTCCTGGTAAAGCATCGCCTAGTTTTCTCTTGTTTTTCAAGTGCCTTCAGCCTCTTCATAATCCCAGGACAAATGTTGTTTGCATTCCAGTTCTCTGAGGTTTCTTGTCTCTCGGAATGTCTCACCAATAGCTGAGTACGAATCCATGTCATTCACAATTAGACACAATTATAATATATGACTAGAGACAAACTAGTATAGCATGGATTATTTACATAGTTAGGTAAATACCTTCAAGTAAAGAGTAGACTGATTTAGTCATGTGGACAAACAATAATGTCATAGGCATTGGGTTTAAAAAGGCTACCTCTTGGTCGAACTCAGTAGCGGACCAGAACTTTTGTTTAGGGGGGCAAAAAAAAATCTTGACACTATTGGTCTTTAAAACATTATGTTATTTTGTATTTTTCAAAAAGTTATAAGAGCATTTTGCAAATTTTCAAAAGTTTCGGGGGGAGGGGGGGCTTCCCCCCTTTGTGTCCGCCCCTGGTCAAACTTGTGTTGTGCCAAGCACTCTAATGGGATATCGCTCAGATATTTGAATGCACCAAAATCCATCTCCCTAATGGCCACTGCCCCCACTGAAACTTTTGAAAATTTATAAAATGCTCTTATAAATTTTTTAAAAATACAAAATAACATAATGTTTTAAAGAACAATAGTGTCAAAAAAATTGCCCCCCCCCCCCCTTAAACAAAGTTTTGGTCCGCTACTGAGTTCGACCAAGAGGTAGCCATTTTAAACCTAATGCATGTGACATTATTGTTTGTCCACATGACTAAATCAATCTACTCTTTACTTGAAGGTATTTACCTAACTATGTAAATAATCCATGCTATACATGTTTGTCTCTGGTCATATATTATAATTGTGTCTAATTGTGAATGACAGGGATTCGTACTCAGCTATTGGCGAGACATTCCGAGAGACAAGAAACCTCAGAGAACTGGAATGCAAACAGCATTTGTCCTGGGATTATGAAGAGGTTGAAGGCACTTGAAAAACAAGAGAAAACTAGGCGATGCTTTACCAGGACATCAAGGTGATAAGGGTATTTCGTGAACTACAAAACATAAACACGGGTATCTTGTGAACTTCAAAACATAAACAAGGGTATTTCGTGAACAACAAACTTAAATAGGGGTATATTATAAAATTTCAAAAATTTCAAAAAAAAGTAGCCAAAAAAACTGTGAATTTTTTTAAAAAAAGAAAAACAGGTCAGGGGTAAAATAGTCATTTTCTAGGGGAAGTTAACGGAATATTTGACGCCGTTTTTAAAAAGGGGCATTTTGTGAATTAGTAAAGAAAACAGGGGTATCTTGTGACAGTTTTAAAAAAGGGATATATTGTGAATTACGAAAAAAATAGAGGTTTATTATGAAATTTCCCTAAAGTTAATATCTCTCATGTTGTCTCATGGAGTAACTGAGTTGGATACAATGTTGTCTCATCGAGTAGCTGAATTGGTGGAGGATATAATAGGGTGCAATTGATCTTTAAGTTCAAATCCTCCAACCTTGTTATTGTATCAGTTTGACTCTATTTAATTTGTTTAACCGAATTATCCATTTTTTAAAAATATATTCTTTTTTTAGTCTTTAGGGAAAGTGGAAATGAAATGATACATTCTATATTGAAAACCAAACAAAAAGAATTTAGTTTTCAATTTTCCCCTAAATTTTGGTTAATTGAAATCCAAACTAACTAAAATTTAATTTAGAATTCCCAATTTCTTGGCTACAATTGCTTGTAGATGGCTACATCCATGGGTGCTTTTGTAGTTTAGAAAATAGGGAAAGAGTGGTTTTGTAATAGAAAATAAGAAAAGTGGTGGTTTTGTAATTAGTTGGGAAGTTTTCGAAGCATTCACGCTAAAACTTTGTATTTTTTTCTTTATCTTTATCATAAGAATAATAATTTAAATGGTTGTAACTTTTAATATATAAGTCCAAAATGAAAAAAATTATATCATTGTTCATCTAAATTCAAGCTCTTCAAAACAAGACCAGTCATGAATATGTTTTGACAACTTTTAAAAAATATTATTTTTACATGTATACCATGATATTTTAATGTGAGGATGTATGTACATATTTTAATGTGAGAATGTACATGTTTTAATGTGATGATGTACATATTAAAATGTGAAAATGTACATGTTTTTAATGAACATTTGTACATCTTTGTATGACCATCTGTACAAGTTTTCTCCCTTATGTGTACAGATTTTAATTTAAGGATGTACATATTTAATGATTCGTACAGATTTATATGATCATCTGTATATTTTTAATGCGATAATGTACATGTTTTTACATGTAGATGTACATATTTTTACATGTAGATGTACATGTTTTAATGAACATTTGTACAGGTTTGTATGAACATCTGTACAAGTTTTCTTTTACGTTTAGTACACTATACATGTAAAAATATTTTTTTTAAGTTGTCAAAACATATCCATGGTTGGTCTTGTTTTGAAGAGCTTGAATTTAGGTGAACAATGATATAATTTTTTTTTATTTTGGACTTATATATTAAAAGTTACAACTATTTAAATTTTTATGATAAAGAAAAAAAAGAATAAAAAACTTTTAAAAAAAGAAAAAACACCAAAACAACACACGCACACGCTGTAGTTTAAACTGACTGTTTACTTTTTGTAAAAAGAAAAGAAAAATAATTGCCAAGTCAGCAGATGTAGCCATCCTAGCTACACCCGGATGTAGGTCAGACAACATAGTTCGCTTTTCAGTTTTTCACTCAAAATTTTTTAGATTTTGGATAATTTAGATAACGGTTAATTCGGTTTTTGATCAAAATTATAAAAATAACCAAAACCTAATTTCTTTTACGATTTGAATTTCAGTTAACCGAATTATCCGAATGACCACTCCTAGTCACTGTGCTTATTATTACATTTTAGTTTTCATAAGCGACCAAAGTAAGCATATTCCAATAAGCTACTCCCTCCGTCCCACCTTGACCGTCCTATTTACTATTTGAACATGTCGTTTGACTTCAATTTTTAACATATAAGAAAAATTAATTTTGAAAATTTAAGTTTTACATATGATTCCTTACATGATAAACTATATAATACAAAATTCAGTTTTTATAAAATTATTTTACCTTATATGTTTAATATTGAGGTGAAAAAACGTGCCAAAAAGCAAACAGGACACTTATGACGGGACGGAGGTAATAGTAAGGATAAACTAGATTACCGAAGGTAAATTACGTGAACTTAAATGTTCATCTGGAAACCGTAACATACATTTATGGGGTGTTTTGTTCGGATGAGAAAAACGAAATGGAATCAAGAAAGATAATGGAGATGAATGAAAAAGAATTCCCTTTTATTTTCCTAACTGCTTGTTTCTGCAGGGAAAATAATTAAAAATGAATAACCGGTTAACGACCGTTGGTCAATGATCAACGACTACTGTTGCCGGTCAATGACCATCAATTGTCAGTCAACATCCACCGATCATTGGTCAATGGTTGTTGGTCATGAGTCTTAAATTAGGGGAATTTAGGTCAATATCATTCTCTTTCTCTTTCCTGAAAATAATGAAAAAAATAGATAAACGAATAACAAAAAAAGAATCATTCCGATTCTCTTTCTTATTACCCACAAATGCTCCTTAGAATTATCTACAACTATCAATCACAACTACAAATTGACTACTACAATGAGAACATTGCCTTAGTTGTAAAATATTATTACCATATACAAAAAGCTGATAAGCAATCATATTTTATTACTTAAAATAGCAAGTAAAAAAATATAAAGGTAATTATTTGTATACATCGAATGTAGTTATGTTGAACCCAATTTGATAGTTTGACTAATAATTGAAGCTACTATATATGTTTGTGCCGCTTCTTAGCTTCTGTGATAACTTGTTTATACTTTATTGTAATAATAGATCTAATAACAGTCTCAAACCAACCCAATGTTTAGTACTATATAGCACAACATTATAGAAAAAGATAACGTAAAACTTAATCTGTAAAAAACTGTTCGTAGCAGAGCTTAATAGTAGTATTCTAAAGGTTGGGAAAGATCATCATCGATAATCTTATATTACTCCAAACTAACACCTTCAAAAAAAAAAAACACCTCGGTAAGGTGTTAAGTGTTAGCCTAGCTAGGCAGCAAAGGAATGTTAATGTTGTTTTTGTCAAAGCTCGGTCTTGGGAAAGTGCAAATCCCCCGATATAATACAATACTAGTATACAGTATACTACTACTATTATATTACTATAATACATCAACATACTCTTGGGAGCAGTTGAATCAAGTTTTTTTTCTCAGCCAAAAAAAAAAGTTGACCATAGCAAAGAACTGTGAAACCAGGTACCACTGGTTTTCTTTCCTGCTTCCTCCTCTCGGACATATCATATCATATCATTACACAATTTATATTCTCGGTACACTTCTATTCCTGGGAGCCGGTACTAGGGAGCTCATATGGCTTATATTTCAGCTGAAAGCTAAGGCCTAGTTTGTTTTTAAGCTATTGTTCGTTTGTAGCTTGTTGCTTTTCAACAGTGAAGTGACACAGGGAACAAAAACTATAGTAGTACTCAACCTCAGACGCATAAGAGCAAAGCCATCCAGCAGAAACCAATTAATTCCGTCTATTTAGGGAAGGAGAAGAGATCAACTATAACTACAGATAAAAAATAGAGTACTAGTACTACAAGTGGATCAAGCGAAAAGTAGGACCAGCAATCAATCGAAAGAAACCCAGAAAGCTAATTCGAAAGTGCACTTTTGGATTAGTAATACCTCGTAAATCGTAATTAACAAATGTTAATTAATACTAACCCACCACAATTCAACCCCACACAAAGAGGGCAGAAAACAAACAAGCAGATATTCTCATCAGATTGAATACAACAGATCAGATCGATCGATCACGATCATCATCATTCTTCCGAATTCCCTTCCCCCCACAAAGGAATTATTAATTTAATACAGTCAAACTCAGAGCTTAAATCCTCCTCTTAACACTCTTTTCTACCGAAATTCAACTTCTATCGACCGCTAACTCACTAATCAGCCTAAACCTACTAAGCTAATTAAGTTTATTTATTTCTAAACCAAAAATCAGAGGGGAGACGGATAACTAATTGGAAGCCACATAATAAACTGAAGAAGATGATGACGAAGAGTGAAAAAAGACCCATAATTAGTACCAGTAGCAGCTGCACTGCACCGTCTTCTCCAATTTCACTAATAAGCAATTACCCAATTGTAGTCGCCGTCGCCGTCGCTGTTAAAATATTCGAACAATTGGCTGTGGCTGTTGCTGCTGCTTTTACCGGTGTCGTTCTCGTTTCCGCCTGTAGAATCTCATTACTGTTCTTTTCATCATCTTCCTCATGTCGATGCTGAATCTCCTCTACTGTACCACTACTAATAAGATTTCCGTTGAAATCCCGCTTCCCGTAAGTATTCTTATTGTTATGCATCCAAACCTTCAACACACCTCTCTCAACTCCAACTTCATTGCAAAACTGCGCCACCATCTCGTCGTTACATTTCTGCATCTTCCATCCAACTTTCTCAGCGAATTCGTGCATCCTCTCTTTCTGATCCGGCGTAAACTTCGTTCTGAATCGTTTTCGTCCCTGATTACCACCTCCTCCCGCTGTTGGTGCTGAATTGTGGTCTGGACCAGCCGATCTCCCGGAGCCAAGATTGCGAGAATAGGAAGCTGGGGTGTGCCGTGGCTGTTGTTGTTGGTGGTGGTGGTGTATGGCACCGTCGCTGAGAGCGAGGAGCATGTGGTGTGGAGCGTAGGAGGAGGAGATTGGAGGAGGGGATTGTGAGCTAGGGCTACGAGGAATGTTATGGTGTGAAGGTGGTGGTGGGTGGTGGCGGTGATGTGGGTGGTACTCGATAACGTGGTGAGTGGTGGAAGTGAGTGGGAGTGGGGAGGAGGATTCTTCCGGTTCGCGGCGGTGGAAATTGCGGTGGCAACCACAAGCGGCGCATTTTAGGGAAGTGGGGTCAGTTGGGATTGTGTTTGGTGACGGCATGAACTCGCCGCAGCCGTCTAGTGCGTGGCCACCAATTGCTGCAGCGTGGTTCTTTAGGCATTCTTTGTAGGATGTGGTGGTGGTGGAGTCCGGTTTGTGGGTGATGGTGGGAGGGTGGCGTTTAAGGACGCCGTTAGTGAGAGGTGAGGGTTTTGTGGGTTGGATCCGTGTGGTGGGGGTGAAGATGACGGCGGCGGTGGGTGGGGTTTGTTCGATTGGGGTTGGGTCAGATTCCGGAGATTTGGGATTAGGGACTGGTGAGGGTAGGGATAAGCTGGTTGCAGCTGTTGTATTGGTGCTAATCTCCATGGCATTTAAAGATCAGAGAGGAAATTAATAGATGGAGAAGGTGTGCTAATTGAGAATTGTGTGTAGTTTAAACTAATTACGACAGTTAATGAGTAATTAATAGAATTTAGAGTCGAAAGCTGGGGGAATTAATTAAGACATGGATTATATAGTCGAATTTTGATCTAGGAGAAGGTGGTCTGTGGTAAGATTGAAAGTGAGCTCCAAGATTATTTATGAAACCAGAAAAGGTTTCTGTTGTTGGTTGTGGTGGTTATAGTTGCAGAGGGGTCTTATTAAGGGAAGGAACAGAAGAAGGTGGAAGACTGAGAGGGGGGAGGGTTTAAGGGTAAGAAGAACGATGAAGAAGATGAGAAAGAGAAGAGAAACCTTCTGGGTTGGGTTATGTGGTTCGTCGATGGTCGCCCCTCATTAACTAGCAGGAGTACTAGTACTTTCGCAATAATTGTTTGTCCGTCCTGCGTTTTTTAAGCTTAAAATATTCTTCATCGTTGTTCAAAAAGATTTCTTTTCTTTTACTGTATCTTCTAAAAATGATTTTCGCTAACTTTAACCGCGGTTCGGGTTTGTCTTGCTTGGTTTGGGTTGGTCACTTGCCTCGATGGCTAAATTTCTGTGGGTTTGAGTGGTTCCGAACCAAATTACTGTACCTGCGTGACGTGGCACGGAAAGAAGAAGGACGGACACGTTCGTGAGGTGGTTTCAAAAAGTAATTTTTAATAACTTAATAAAGTTGTTTAACTTTTAGAGATGTAATTGTTATTCCGCAGATACAAAACTTCCTTACTTCTACATGTTAAGTATTTTTTAATTAGGGAAATTTACATCCCCACCTATCAGGTTTAACCTAATTTCATTGCCCACCCATGAGTTTTGAACGTTTTACATCCGTCACTTTTGTTCCACTCTCCGTTAATTCCTCCCAGGTGACATTTCATAAACGTGGATGACTCTATCTCTCCTACCCATCACTTATGCTCGCTCTCTTCCTCTCCCCGATCTGAATCTCCTTCTGCTCTTGTTCGCATCTGCTTCGCGGTTGATTCGTGGTGCCTCTCTGTGTATCTCGGGTGGAGAGGTTCAACGCTATCAATCTGGTTTGTGCTTATCAACTCTTGCAAACGGTTTTCTTTTTACGAAATTTTGGGATTTCGTCTTTTCTGTCTAGTGACTTTGTGAACTTGCGCACTGTTGTTGGTTACGAAATTGGTGGTGTTTTATGTGTGGTTGCTGGTGGAGAACTCTTCCACTCTGGTTTGTCACTTTGTGAACATGCGCTCTGTTTCTGGTTACGAAATTTGGGGCATTTGTCACTGGTAGCTGGTGGCGAAGCCTTCCTCTCTGGTTTGTGCCTTTGTGAACTAGCGCATTGCTCCTGGTTACGAAGTTGGTGGTGTTTACTTGTGGTTGCTGTGTTTGTCAGTTGTAAACCCTAGATCGGTTTTTATTAATTACATTTCATTGAATGCATTGTTCAATTAAAATGTGCAATGTATAATAGAATTCAATTACTAAATGAACGTTATATTTGACAGCAATGGAAGTGTATATTGAAGTGATCTACAAGAGTGGCAGATACAAGTTTGAGGACCCCTTTGACCCAGATAGATACTCTACCATAGAGTTGGTGGATGATTGTCTTAAGGCCATTCAGAAGCAGGGCAATGTCGTAACACCACAAAACCCAATCTTCTTGTATCAACATCCAAAAAGTAACAAGAGGATTGAGATACGGTGTGATAGGCAGCTCATGAATATGTTTGCGTTGTTTGAGGGAAAGGAACTGATTGAAGTTATAGTGGAAGATGGTTTGAAGGAAACAAATATCATGACAACGTACATAAACTGGTTAGGAGATGCTGATAAAAGGGATGTGTCTAATCAAAATTTCGGCGGATATGCTGCAAATGTTGATGCAACATGGTTAGGTGATGAAGAGGAAATATGTATCAGTTCACCACCCCCTCAAACACAGCCTTCTCAAACAGTATCCCCCAAAGCACACCCACCTGAAACACGACCTTCTCTAACAAAACCCCCTCAACCAGAACCTGTTCGAACAAGACCGCTTGAAAACAGATTACACCAGCCCCCACGTGGTCTTGAACGACAAAATCATAAGAAGAATAGGCCACGAGGTCTAAATCTCATTGATAGCTCAGGCTCCCATAACAAAGCATTGCCTCCTCCACCCACTGAAAAAGACCAACAAGAATCCAGCAAGTCTGTACAATCTAGAAGACAAGCTGATTCCATTGAGCCCATTGGATCAGGCACAGCCACATTGTCCAGTCCTAGAGTTGCGTCTAACCATAACAGCGGTTCTGACAATGCAGTGGTAGGCACGAGGATATCCGGGAACTACGACTTACAAATAGTACCTGTTGATAAACCCTCAAACTTGCAAATAGTTCAAGCCGACGAGTCATTTCCTTATTTCTCCGATGATTCTTGGGATCATGAACCTGACAAAGAGCAAGATTTAGTATCTTCCGAAGAAAGTGGCTCAGATTCTGGCTGTGATGGTGATAAGGATGATGTGGATATGGAAGAACTAGAAACATTGAAGGAAGGAGGGTGCTATTCTGGTGATGAGGATGAAGGCGTTGCTAGAGATGAGAAGCACCTGAAACAAGGTAAAAACTTTGAGCTGCAACCTGATGGCACAATCAAGCTAGAACCTCGTCAGATGTTCTTGAACAAGGACATGTTTAGGGAAGTTATGGAGGACTACGCAGTACAAGAAGGAATTGACTTGCACAGGGTTGCTAACGATCCGTGGAAGTATACTGTGTTATGCAACAACCAAGATAGTTGTCAATGGCGGTTACATGCTTCTCTCCTAGCCGATAATATCACTTTCATGATCAAGACAATCAGGGCAGAGCATACTTGCTCAAGACTGTCAGAGAACCCTGCCGCCACATCGAAGTGGATAATGAGAAAGGTGTTACCTGAGTTGAGGGCCAATAATGCGATGACTCCAAATGCCATTCAGCAGTTCATTCAAGCAAAATTTGGTGTCATGGTGAACTACATGAAATGTTTCAGAGCTAAGAATGATGCTATGAAGTTGCTTCAAGGAAACCAAAGCGAATCTTATGCTAGGCTGCATCAGTACACTAAGATTGCACTTGAGAGAAATCCAGGTTCAATCATAGATCTCAAGTACCAAGAGTACGTTAATGGACCTCCTACTTTCAGCAAGCTGTTTATATGCTTTCATGCACTCAAGGAGGGTTTCCTAAGAGGATGTAGGCCATTTCTCGGAGTAGACGAATGTCATCTTAAGGGACCATACGGGGGTGTACTTCTTAGTGCTGTTTCTATTGACGAAAACAATGGAATTTTTCCTGTGGCATTCGCTATTGTGGCTAGTGAAACCACAGAGACTTGGACCTACTTCTTTAGTAACTTGAGACTAATTGTAGATGAAGAAGCAAGGCGAAAGTGGGTCATCATTTCTGATAGGCAGAAGGTGATATCATTACTACTTATACTTTCTGTTCAGCAGTTTATGATTGTTTATGTTTCTAAGTTGTGACCTTGTAACAGGGAGTCGAGCCTGCACTACAGGCCGTGTTGCCAGAAGTGACTAGGAGAATATGTTGCAGACATAAGTATGCTAACTTCAAGAAGGATTATCCAGGTGCGTTAATAAGAAAGTTACATTGTGTCTATGACATTATTGTGTAAGTCGCATGATTTATGACAATTTCCTACCTTATAAAGTTACATGGTCTCTCCCATATTAGGTGCTTTGTTGAGAAATTTTTTTTGGGAGGCTGCTCAATCTTACACAACTGTTGTCTTGAGAGATGTTTTGAAGAAAATCGAAGAGTTATCTTTAGGGGCATATATGTATCTGAGAGATGTTGATTATAACCTGTGGGTGAGGTTTCACATGCCGAGAGAAGTGAAAGTAACGGAGATAACTTCAAATTTCGTTGAGTCATTCAATAGCAAGTTGTCTGGAATTAGGAGCAGCCCTATATTCTCTTTTTTAGAAAGCCTTAGACGCATCTTGATGAAGAAAATCAATGGGAGAAGGGAGTTCATAAGAAAGATGGATGGAAGAGTAACCCCTTATGCAAAGAAGATGTTGTATAAAAACACAAAGGCTGGTTGTAGGTGTGCCCATACAGCAAGCAGTGAGATCGAATTTGAGGTTACAGACTTCAACAGACATTACATTGTCAATTTGAGGGATATGCATTGTGACTGTATGGCATGGGATCAATCAGGAATCCGTGCAAGCATGCATGTGCAATATTAAACTGGAAGAGAATGGATAAGGAGCTGTTTGTGGATCCTTATTTCTCTATGTCTAAGTACGCTGCTGTATATTCACTAGCAATCTCTCCAATCCCAGACCCGTCACTATGGCCAGAGCCCGAGGGTTTGATAATCTTGTCTCCTCCTTTTCTTAGAAAACTACCCGGTAGGCCAAAGAAGAATAGAAGGAGGGAAGATGGTGAGGCTAGAGCTATCACTAAGAGGTCTACACATGTGACTTGTGGGAAGTGTAAAAAAAGGGGGCACAATTCCAGAACGTGCTCAGCCCAAACAAACAGAGGGGAAGGTCAAGGTGAGGGTCTTCTTGCTACTGGAGAGCGAGGTGATGGAAATGGGGCTGCACTAGAAGATAGATCAGCTATTTCAAAGGCGAAAAAAAAGAAATAGAAACAATGACGTTGCCTCTACATCGACAGAAGTGCAACGCAAGAAAGTGAGGACCAGGTCACTAGGTAATCTTTGTGTTCTGTATTTTACTGGTTTTACAAAATGGTTGTTGTTTTTGTGTTTGCTTCTATTTTACGTGTCTGAAAACATTGCTGTTGTTGTAGGTGTTTGAAAAAAAATTGCTGATGTGTAATGAAGGTTGCTGTTTTTTGTTTGCTTCTATTTTACGTGTCTGAAAACATTGTTGTTGTTGCAGGTGTTTGAAAAAAATTGCTGCTGTGTAATGAAGGTTGCTGTTTTTTGATGCTTCAGTGGTTGTTGTTTTGGATCAGCAGGCAAGATTATATGAAGGAATGGGTTGCATGTTTGAGCAAATGTGGACAGGCCTAATTCATTTGGTTTTTTGGTTGTCTAAAGTCTTAGAAACTGATATATGGTAGCTAATTGAATCTTGAAAATGTAATGTGATTAGTTCACATTTGCAGCTCCTGTAAACACTCATTTGCAGCTCCTGTAATATGATTAGTTGACATTTACAACTACTGTAAGCACTATTGTTATAATATAGCTTCATTTGCAGCTCTAATAAGCACTTCTGATTCTGTTAATTTTATGTACTGCTTGTTTAGCCTATTATAACTTGCGCACTATTATAATAACAAGCTAGGATGGAAATAGTGCTGAAAATGTATGCAGAATCTGTTTCATACATAAGAGAAACGTGTAAAAAGATATGGTCTCTCTATTAATAGAGTATTGCCACTACAATATTGCAACAATACCTTAATACATTAGAGTAGCATCAAACTCTTTCAGCAAAATGTGTTAGAGTATCACTAGTACATTCGAAATGATATAGAAACTAGCTAACCTAAACTAACTTTAAATACAACAACACAATTGCACCCACTATTACATAGGAGAGGATAACAAGTTTGTTCACTTCTGACTTCAAATCGGCTCTATCTTTTTGAAGAAGAAGCTTCAACTCCATCAAATCATCTCTCGATAGTCTCAGCTGATGTTGAATAACCATATCAGAATTAGGATCATTTGAATTCACCTCTCCACTGTAGATGTCAGACCGTAGTAGATGCCTATTGTGTTCCTCCTCGTACCACCACTTGAAGATCCCATTAGGACAATCACATCGATAAAACAATTTTCCAGAATTTTCACATGTCAATGCAATGAACAACCGAGCGTTCCTCTTACAACAGCACTTCACACTAACAAATGTGAAGTGGCTAATGCTGTTTCTGTTGTCTGATGATGACATAGTACAAGGATTTACCTACTTCGAATCAATAAGATCAATAGCATATAACAATATCAGCAACAAATCAATTGATAGATGCAGAACTAGTTGGATCATAGCTTATGCTCACCATTACATAAAATTGACAGATAATGAGCTCAGATTAGGTTTCCTGCCCCCATCATCACAGCTATAAAACAGTAACACCAGCATATAATAAGGCAAAGTGGAGCAATTCCAGTTCTTCTCACAAATGGTCAGGAGCAACATATGGTATTTCTCAGTTTTATCAAACAAGGAAAACAACAACTGATATTACACCAATATCGCTTCAACAAACCAAATGAGCAAGAAACTGGTACCGCTTCAACACAGATGCACATCTTGGATCAAAGTAAAGCTGGGATCACTAGGGGTGGGGGGAAATTTCATGACACATATCGTATCAACACTTGCTGTAAAGGAAAGAACCCAAAATCATGTCGGCACCTGAAACCCTAAATTTTGGCACTTGTTCATAAAAACCGATCTAGGGTTTACAACTGACGAACACAACAACCACAAGTAAACACCACCAACTTCGTAACCAGGAGCAATGCGCTAGTTCACAAAGGCACAAACCAGAGAGGAAGGCTTCGCCACCAGCTACCAATGACAAATGCCCCAAATTTCGTAACCAGAAACAGAGCGCATGTTCACAAAGTGACAAACCAGAGCGGAAGAGTTCTCCACCAGCAACCACACATAAAACACCACCAATTTCGTAACCAGCAACAGTGCGCAAGTTCACAAAGTCACTAGACAGAAAAGACAAAATCCCAAAATTTCGTAAAAAGAAAACCGTTCGCAAGAGTTGATAAGCACAAACCAGATTGATAGCGTTGAACCTCTCCACCCGAGATACACAGAGAGGCACCACGAATCAACCGCGAAGCAGATGCGAACAAGAGCAGAAGGAGATTCAGATCGGGGAGAGGAAGAGAGCGAGCATAAGTGATGGGTATGAGAGATAGAGTCATCCACGTTTATGAAATGTCACCTGGGAGGAATTAACGGAGAGTGGAACAAAAGTGACGAATGTAAAACGTTCAAAACTATATGGGTGGGCAATTTAATTTCACAAACCTCATGGGTGGGCAATGAAATTAGGTTAAACCTGATGGGTGGGGGATGTAAATTTCCCTTTTAATTAAGATAGTGGTTTGTTGTAAACTGGTGATACAAATAAAGTAAAAATGAAGTGGTTGGATCGGTTAAAGAACAGTTACTTCAATTTCAATATCAATCCAACCATTTCAATAGCAGTGGACTGATATTGAAATTGATGTAAAATAATATAAAAACGCCGGAAGATATTATAACTGCACAAGCACAAAATTAATAAATTGTAAAAATGTATTAAAATCAACAAAATAAATTAATTATATGTTAGTTAGTTTTCACAAAATAAATGTATAAGTCTATATAAATTATATAGTTTAAAAATATATTTAACAATGTAACATATTACATAGAAGCTACAATTTTCATATATATATATATATACTAATTTAGTTTTGCTATATATATATATATATATATATCTATATATATATATATATATCTATATATATATATATATATCTATATATATATATATATATAGATTATTGAGAATACTAATTTAGTATTTGCTAAGATGATTACTTTGATAAATTTATATAAAAAACGCTTAGGAGAAAGTGAAGAGACGGAAAGTTTTTTTAATAATTTTGTATTTTTAAATATATAAATTAAACTTGTAGCATCTAAATTATAATTTTGTAATTTTCTTAAAATCTATAAAGTGATATTATTTTTAAAAAATAAAGTTTTCTTTTCTTTTTATATTTTTGAAATTTTTATACATATTACAAATATATCGATGAAATTGTATTTTATTATTAATTATTGGAAAATTTCATGAAATGCCACTATATTTTAGGTTAATTCATGAAGTGCCACTAAAAAAAGAAAGTCACCAATGCCACTATATTTTTATAAAAGTTCATGAAATGCCACTATAGTCATTGACCATAATAAAAAATGACAAAAGTACCCCTACTAGTCAGCAAAATACTTTTAAAGTTTACAATATACTCCTGAGTGCTAAAAAATTCACAAAAATTTCAAAATACTATAAACATATAAAAATATTTTGAATAAAAACTTGAAAAAAATAAAAAAAAAATCCTAAAAAATTGAAAAATAGTAAATATCTTTTAGATGTTTTTAAATTATTGAAATACCCCGAACTTAAATATGGTGATTAAATTATTTTAATATGATATTTAAGGGCCTAATAGTTCCTAAGTAATTTTGGTGAGGAAAATAAATCCAAAAGAAATAAAGAAACGCTTAAAAAGCGAAAAACGCTAAATAAGCGTTAAATAACCATAGGAGGCATGAGACCTCGGTTAGCGTATTATATGGATTCCTAGGGCTTAATAAGACCAAAATAATATATGGGAACAACTCCCGAAGAAAACGGATCCAAATAATGTATTAAAACGCTAATAGAGCTTTAGCGCGCGTTTTTCGAGAAAACCCGAAAACATGATTTTAAGTGGTCAAACGAACCCGTAAAAATCATAAGTCATTAAATAACAATAATTAAGCATTAATGGAAGCTTAATAACCAATAAAATTAAAGAAACAAGAAAATTCCGGAAAACGGGCCCGGTTAGTCAATAGTACCGAAACTGGGTAAAATAACGAGCGTTTTCTGTAAAAGACGAAAAACGCTCCAACCAGTAATACATGTGGGGGCCGGTTTTTAATAAGCTAATTAACCCCTCTCACACACTCACACACTAACTAAATAAAGCAAAAAGCAAAAAGTGAAAGAGGTACAAAAGAGAGGGGGGGATTCTCTCACCTCACTCTCTCCTTTCTCTTTTCTCTTTCTTCTTCCTCCCTTCCCAGCCGATTCTATCTCCTTCTCCCCTTATGGCTGGCGAATTTTGAAGCTCTCAACAACCATCCATGACTTCTCCACTTTACCTCCATGCTCTACCTCCATGTGAGCTCCAAATGTAAAAATAATTACATATTCTTGCTCCCCTCATCTTCCTCTACACTTCTCTCTTTTCAAAATCTCAAAATGGGAAAGTTCATCTCCATGGGTATTGCCCATTTGAAGAGAAAGTGGTACCAAATTTAAGCTTGGAGTCTCCTCTCTCCATTAAGGTAAAAATCTCCATAAAAGATTCAAGTTTTCTCCACCTTCTTTTGGTAGCCGATTTTTGGCCCTTTGTAATGCCTTATTTTTCTCTCTCTTTTGAGCTTCAATCAAACCTTGCAATGGTTTTGGAATCACCTTGTTGAACCAAGGGCTAAAACCCCTCCTAAAACACTCCAAAGGTAAACCCTGAAAATCTTGCCTTAAACATTTCAATGAACTAGCATTAATTTAAGGGTTAGTATATTAATTATACTTGTTTGTGTGCTTTGGGTGATGGGAATGGAGTTTGGCAACTCCATTCCCCATATAGCCGATTTGTGCAAGAAAGAGAGGAAGAGGAGAATTGGAAAAGAAATGAAGGAAAAATAAGCTCAAGGTAAGAGCTCCTTCCTAATGCTTAATTTTAATGCATTAGAGTAATGGGAATGGGTAAACGAATAAAAGAACCTAAACAATTGTATTAGTATTGAGGTTTATGAAGTTTTGAGTATTTGGGAACTAGTAAGTGAATTGTAGGCCTTAGAGCCAAGTATATTGTGAATGAGTATTAGTATTGTTGTTTGATGGAGTATTGATGTATTGAGATGGATTTGTGTTGCTTTGATTGCTGGTAGGACCCTTGTAAGGGTGTGGCTAGATTAAGAATAAATTTGACGAGGAAGTACGTGTGTGGATAAGTAAGAAAAGTAGGTGAACTATGGCAAAATTTTGGTAGGAATTGTGCATTAAGGGATGACTTGGTGAATGGGAGAACCAAGGTGTGTATTAGAGTTAGTAGAGATGTTTAGTAGTTATGGAATGGTGGTTGTAGTATGAGAAATGAGAAGGTAAAAATCTGTAGCAAAGAGTATCAAAAATGCATTGTAGAAACTAGGAAAAACTAGTGTGCAAGATTTAGTAAAATGAGTGTTGGAACTTGGGTGTAGATAGTGTAGTTGTTGGAGAATGAATTGGAATGGTAAATGGAATTAGAACCAAGTGCAAAATGCAAGAGAGGTGTAGGAAATGCACAAGTGTGCAAAGTGTGAAAATGAGAATGGAAAAATTTGTAGAAATGGAGCAAGAAGTTGAGGAAGTATTGGACCATGGATTTAAAGAGCTTTAGTGAGTGTTTAAGTGTGTTTAAATATGTACAAAACATGTGGAAAGATTATGGAATGATTGGAGGTGTATTAAGGGTTGATTAGGGGTTGAAAAATCACCCTTGTAGCAGGTTTTAGCAGGGTCCAGGACTTGGTCCTTGGACAAAGTCCCGGACCATCCATTAAAAACAGGCCGAGAGTTCTTGCAGCACTTGGTCCGGGACTTGAAGGATGGACAAGGTCCCGGGCCACCCATGAATATGTTGCCGAGAGTTATAACCAGCGCTTGGTCCGGGACTTGACCTAGGTACAAGGTCCCGGACCACATGTTAATTTCAGCCGAGAGTTTAACAAAGCATTGGTCCGGGACTACAGATAGGGACCAAGTCCCGGACCACCCCCAAAAACTTGCAGAATGTGATTTTTAGGGTTTAAATGATGGGGGATTGATTGGTAATGGTTTTGAAAGTTGTTAAGGCCTTGTTTGGTGATACTTTAAAGGTCCTAATAAGTGTAAACAAGTGTAGGAAATGAATGGGAAGTAAGGACATAGTTTGACATGAGTGAAACTAAGTATACCGGGACAACGGGGTAAGTACGGGAGTAGTAGTTATTGATGTACCGTATGAGCATAGCATTAATAACAATGTTTGAAACATTACCAGTGGAACAAGTGTGAACCAAGGAACAAGGGAACACATGGTAAAGCTAACCCTTCTTGATTGATTGTGTGGCTTCACTTAGTGCGTAGACCGACTCATAGATGAGTCTTGTTGTTTAGTGACTCGTAGTACGAGTCATGTTGTGAACTAATGGAAATGTAGAAACACACTAAATTAACAAACCAACAAACGATAACACAAACCAATAAACTCACTAGAATGTGAGAGAGTGTATGGGAGTAGTAACCTCCCGGTAACGGTAGGAAAACCGAAATGAACAATCCACAAACAATAGGTAGTGGAAGTATATAGATAACCCCTATTAGAGGAATAAATGTTGGTGCAAGTCAAGAACCATGAGAGTAGTAAAGAATGACGAGGGATCTTCAAACCCCTTAGCAACTAGTCGACCCACTATGAGAGGACCCGACTGATGTAAGTAATGTCCCGAACATGAGAGTATTCGATACGTTGGGGAAACCCTTAAATCTGAGAATACTAGACGGTGGTAATTCCCTAAGCTAGTGGAGGTTATCGAGAGAGATACTTCTAGACTAATCCATGAGATTATAAGATACTCTAAGAGAGGAGTGTTGGGAATTTGATTAGTCCGGTAAAAATGGACACTTGTATATTTGAGGAGCTAAGTGTACAACCTTTGAATTTGTAGGCCCGGTGGCGAGTCTTGTGTATGACTCCGCCTAGAGACCAAAAGTAATGAGTATTGAGTATTGCGTATGTATGAGTAAAGTAATGAGTAATGAGTATGTAATAAGTATCGAGCAAGGAGAAGTACGAGTAAGGAGAAGAGTATGGGTACTGAGTATGCGAGAGCAAGTGTTGAGTACTGAGTAAGAGTAAGTAATAGTAGTAGTGAGTACGGAGTAGAGCATGAGTAAATGAAGAGTAAGGTAGTGAGCGCAACGTGCGTAAAATAACGAGTAAGTAGGATCAAGCTTGGTGGAAACTTTGCGAACAAGTAGCTAAATGAACGGTTGACTGACAACTTGTCTTCCTTGGTAGGTAATAAACCTCGTATATGTATGTAAGTATGGTTGATTGTATTGTTGTAGTATGAGTATGTATGTATGCATGTAAAACGAACTCCATGTATATCCGACCCAAAGTAGTCGGCGTACCGCGGTTAGCACGCGGTATATGCGAATTTCATATGCAGTAATTTTGCTGAGCCTCTAGGGGCGACATTTTTATTTTTACAGGTATTCAAAGCTGACCACCGTTCGAGAGAGTAGGACAGGGATTGCTATGTAAGCATGGGTAGTTTAATTATGGGATTTGTATTCGAATTGTAATGTGAATTTGGAAGTCCAAACTGTATCGGTAATTTAAGGATTGTAGTAGACTCGGTATAGTAATGTAGTGGAGTTGTAATTGAATTATGGTTAAGTATGCAATGGGAAGTATTGTATTGTGTAGAGTACTCGGTATGTTCATATTCATCAGACCGATAGTATGTAGGATTGTAACTCGCCTTGTTAGTCACGTGGGTGACTAACGGCATTGTACACCCGTCGTTGAGTATGTAATATCCGCTGCGAAGGTAAGTATGGTACAGTAATGACGGTATTAGCGGTAGGGGTGTTACTAAAAGTGGTATCAGAGTGAAGTATCGCTCTGATGGATGAAATACCGAGTTTAGGAAAATACCGAGTTAGGAATTAGAGACTTAGGGCTAAGGGTTGAGTGTTAGCCTATGAGGTACGCTAGATAGGAACTTCCGCGTGAACCGGAAACCTACAACTACCATACCCGCCCTCCGCAACCCATGGTATTAAGTTGGGAGAAGAACTCCAGAGAGATGGAAAGACCTCTCACACTCGGGTAAGACCCGATCTGGCAGTTGTAAAAATAAAAATCATTAGAAAAGGAACCTGTCATACGGTAGATTCTGAGAACCGGAAATCCCGGAGACGGTTCCCTTTGGAACAACAACAACCACATTTAATGATCGTAGATCGAAGATCCTAAACACGGGATAATGGAATTTACGGCACCATGGGGCGACGTGCTCTGCAGTCGCGAGAACCATGAGTAGCCAGCTAGAAGAGGAGCACAACCACGTGACGAAGCGAGGAAGATAGAGCTACAAATCCAAGGCAAGAGAGTTTACAGACTGTAATGTTCGATAATACCAATAACGGTATACAAACTGACTAAGGAATTAGTCGAGGTTGGATTAATACCAAACCTACACGCCAAGAGGCTATAATAACCGAACAACATGGTTCAGATAACTATGAAAGTATTCATAAAACATACACCTGTAGGACCACAACGTGGTTCCTAAGGATAAGTCAAGTCTCGTTAACCACAGTGAAGGTGTGAGACACCCAGATGGACGAAAACCATGTCAAGTACTCTGAGAAACGACTCAGGAGATCGATCACCAAGATCAAAAGATCAAAGGAAGATCTAATAAGACCACCAAATATGAATGGAAACGATACCGTAATCGGTATACGTTAACCGAAAAACAACCTACCCGCGCACTTGCCCAGGGCAAGTGCAACAACTATAAGACGGTTCAAAGACTCATAACAACCCGCAAATACTTGCTAAAGTACCGCTATGACGAATGGAGCAAATATAGGATCACCAATCCTAAGGATTTTAAATAACGAAACCTTGGAAAGGCCTAACGGCCCGACCATTGTATTAAGAACATACCAGTCAGCGAGAAGCTGGACTTGGTCAAGACCTCAAACATGGCAACGCCATGAAGAATTTCTTTTCACACTGAACTGTTATTACAAAACCCAAAATTTTCTTTCAAAACCACAAACCCTTCTTTTAAACCTCGGATTTTAAGACCAAATCAACTGAGTTACGGTGAGTATCATAGAATGATACAAGAGGAGTTGACAATAGAATACTTCACCTGGGCATGTGACGAACACTACGAGTGTACCCAAATACGGGATGTGGGACGACCGCACTCCGAAGGAGCTTGCGGGCCTGACAGATAGTTGGGTAAGTGGTAACGTACCAACAAGGTACCCCACGTATGTATACATGTAGTGTACGAAACACGGGAAGTAGTCAACTCCGTTCTACGGACCATAAGTAAATTCAAACCAGAACAGTTGGATACCTCAAACGAGCAAAAAGGGAACTCAGATAAGCTACAAGCTAAGGAGTCAGAAACTCACTCCAGGAGAACCATTAAGAGTTAAAAGTGCGAGAAGCACCAACAACGGAATAAGATATTGGATATGTCTCGAAGATGTCGAGGTAAGACATGATAACTGGGAGGAATACCAGTCTAAACACTGCAAGGCAAATGCCTAAACATTAACACATCAATGTTCAACGAACGGGATGGAGTTCCCAGGACAACCACCACAAACACACAGGGTGATCACATAAGGTACCGAGAAATACCATTCATCACCGAAGGGAATATCAAACCCGTTATAACATAAGGAAAAACACCAATGGTCTACCCTAAGAACGGGAGACATTATAACCCTCAACGGATAATTCAGATCCAAAACCGCAAGGTGGGATAACCAACTGGACACACTCATAAATGTCAGGCAGATGCAATAGCCTAATCAATAATACCCAGGAGCAATCCATAAAGGGTATCAAATCAACACAGTTGAAGGAAATGTCGTGATAAGGACACCACAATTGGAACGAACATTCGGTTAGAACACCGAAGGGATCCCACTTGACGGGGGATACCCTAAATTAATAAATGATACCGATCAACACCAAGATACTAAAAGGGCCTCCAACAAACGGAAGCGTGGTGCAACGATCTTATCATGGAGCCCAATATCACCCCCAAACCCAGTGATGGCTTACGGGAAGTAACCACTTGGGAACAGCCTGTGATGAGCAGAGCTCTAGGCAATATGGCTAGTATGCCATGAAACTATTACAATACAGAGTTCAACGGTTGCAAAACTATTGTGAACCATATGGAGAGTGGTCAAGGACGACACTAGTAAAGGTTAATAACCAACGAGCAACGATACCTCTCATAAATGTGAGACCACGAGAGCGGTGAACACATGGATTCTAAATAAGGGGATACCATCAATAAATATCTGATAGTACACCCCTTTCAGAACTACTAAGGTAGTGAAGCTTGAGCATGCAATTACTGCCAAGCGATGTCAAATAAGCTTAAATAGCAACTGTTGACAACTAAGGAGTAACCGGTTCAGGAGGAACACGCTATGTGGGAATGTAAAGTATAAGTAAATGACACTCGAGGAGCTCAGACGTATAAACATCGAACCATGATATAAATAGTGGGAATGCATGAGCTGAAGCTAGCAACAGCGGATGCCATGTAAACCAATACCGTGGAATCGGTAAGAACATGGTGCGCAGCAGGCGGCCAGTGTATGTGAATAATCACCCAATGCTACAGAATTGTTAATACAAGATGGTAGACGGACCGGGCAACAAGCCAGGAGTCTGCACCAAATGATGAAGCACCACCTGAAGGAGTAACGATCATTCCTATTGCGATCTCATAAGAGAGTTACTTCCAAGAGTTTACGCCTCTGCACTCTGTAGGACTGAGTGTTTTGGTATTGCACTTGTGCAATTAATGATCTGGTGGGATAGCTAGGAATATAGAAAATGTAAATCGTGGTAAATTCTTCCTTTCACCAACGAACATGGCATAAGCCATTTAAGCAAAAGCTTAGAAACAAACCGTGCGGCCCAAGGCTAAAGAAGCACGAGGAGTGTGAAACACACCGACAATCATAAGATGTGAATTCCATTGGAATAAAAGGGAAAGGAGACTTAAGAAAGTCATAAGGACCGACACATAGAAAATGCAAGGTCACACAAGTAAAGAACACTTGTACTGAACCAGAGAAACTGGCATAATTCAGAATTCACTGATAATAGAGGAAGCACTACAACTAAGTAGTGGCTCGACCTCAACCGACAATAAGTCGGAGGAACCCAATGAATAATCATGGGAGTACAAACAATATGTATATAGATTGCCAGAGAGCTGGTTATAAATCTAAAACTCATTGAGTTCGAGCATGGTAAAAGAACACCCCACTTGGTCAATAAACCTTATTCCCACACTAAGAGGGATAAAAAGGTGATGTGTAACACGTTAAGGATAACAAGAAGGGCGAATAACCCAAGTTATCAGGGTCGTGCAACAGAAGCTAGTGGGCCCAGAATTCTAAGTGAAAGACACCTGGTGAATAAAAGGTTAATCATCAATGCCTGAAAGCCATTTAGGCTAGAACCGAACCCGGTTAAGAGTTAAATAAACTCCGATAAAAATTCTTGATGCAGGGACTAACCAGTAATACGGTTAAGACCCTTTGATCAAGGAACATTGTGTAATAGATTGTGTGGAAGCTGAACCACTCCATGACGGCTGAATGCCTTCGACCAATGTTCAACATTGACACATGGTAGATTACGTGGGCGTAATCCCTTTTAAGGGGGGTAGAGCGAAAACCGCGAAATGTATGTTTTACGTGATAAGGGCGTAAACTACAATGTGCATAGCGCAAGGGAATTCGTTTTGATGGTTGATACTTATGTTACATAAACATTTGTATTCACTCATCGTGTAACTATAGTTATTTGGGAAATAAGAATAGAAAGGAGTAGAGAAACTCAAGGGGAATGAGAACCCCGATTGGTAATAGTATGAGGAATGAGTACGTATGGGAGACTTGAGGAGTACAAATCGGTATGAAACTGATGTATTTTATGAGTATTTTGGAGTATAGTAAATTTATGGGATATTATACCCGTGAATTTCCTAAGTATAGTAGTTGGAGGAGATGTAGTAATAATTGATGAGATGATTAGTAAATGAGCAAGTGAATTCTAGAAATGGGAAAATGTATGTGCGTGATTATGAGTAGAAAGATTAAAAAGATAGAAAATGAAACAATGTTTGACTATCTATCTGTTTGAAAGGAGGTGGGAGGTGGAACTTGATTTGCTAGCGATTGAGGGAAACCGAACACAAATTGGGGTGGAAGGATAATTCAACACCAATGCTGATCACATTGAGGTTAAAGGACTCTGGAAGCTTCCCTTAAGTGGTCATAGTAATAACACTAGTAATAGGTATAATCATCATAAATGGAATTTGGGAGATGTATGCGAGTTTTCAAAATGAATTTCCAAAACTAATTTGGTACAATGTTTTCTTCAAACCTGAGAATGAGGATTGGTTTTGAAACCGCTCCCACGGGCGCTAGTGGATCTTCCATGCCTAGGCACGGGTATCCGGTCGAAACCATAGGAGGTGAAGCTAGTTTTGAGTCAGTGGAAGTGTTGATTAGTTTTGAAACCACTACACCGTTCGTGCGGTGACAGTGTGTGTTTTGTATTTTTCCAAAGGCACTGGGGCAGCGTAGTCCCGAAGTAAGTATGAGTAAGTGCCTGAGGATCTCTATATGTGCAAATGAATTTGATCTGAACCAAAGGACCGTAGAGCCAGAAAGAGTAAGTGCTCAATGTCATGACGGCCGTGAACCAGAAAGCGTAAGTGTTCAAACGTGACCGGTACCTGAGGGATCGCTTGACGTGGGAGAGGATGGTACCTCATTTATCTGCGGACGGACCCCATGAAGAGCTTGTAACAGATATTTTTGATTGTTATGCATGCAGTGACATGTTGTTTGGATGTGTAGTATACATCGAGTCAGACACTTGGAGTTTGACAAGTCATATGTAGAGGTCATAACCTTAGCATAGAGTATTTATACGAGTAACAATATTAGATTCACCAACTTTGAGGGCAAAGTTCTTTAAGGGGGGTAGATTGAAATACCCCGAACTTAAATATGGTGATTAAATTATTTTAATATGGTATTTAAGGGCCTAATAGTGCCTAAGTAATTTTGGTGAGGAAAATAAATCCAAAAGAAATAAAGAAACGCTTAAAAAGTGAAAAACGCTAAATAAGCGTTAAATAACCATAGGAGGTATGAGACCTAGGTTAGCGTATTATATGGATTCCTAGGGCTTAATAAGACCAAAATAATATATGGGAACAACTCCCGAAGAAAACGGATCCAAATAATGTATTAAAACGCTAATAGAGCTTTAGCGCGTGTTTTTCGAGAAAACCCGAAAACATGATTTTAAGTGGTCAAACGAACCCGTAAAAATCATAAGTCATTAAGTAACAATAATTAAGCATTAATGGAAGCTTAATAACCATTAAAATTAAAGAAACGAGAAAATTCCGGAAAACGGGCCCGGTTAGTGAATAGTACCGAAACCGGGTAAAATAACGAGCGTTTTCTGTAAAAGACGAAATCGCTCCAACCAGTAATACATGTGGGGGCCGGTTTTTAATAAGCTAATTAACCCCTCTCACACACTCACACACTAACTAAATAAAGCAAAAATAAAAAAAGTAAAAGAGGTACAAAAGAGAGGGGATTCTCTCACCTCACTCTCTCCTTTCTCTTTTCTCTTTCTTCTTCCTCCCTTCCCAGCCGATTCTCTCTCCTTCTCCCCTTATGGCTGGCGATTTTTGAAGCTCTCAACAACCATCCATGGCTTCTCCACTTTACCTCCATGCTCTACCTCCATGTGAGCTCCAAATGTAAAAATAATTACATATTCTTGCTCCCCTCATCTTCCTCTACACTTCTCTCTTTTCAAAATCTCAAAATGGGAAAGTTCATCTCCATGGGTTTTGCCCATTTGAAGAGAAAGTGGTACCAAATTTAAGCTTGGAGTCTCCTCTCTCCATTAAGGTAAAAATCTCCATAAAAGATTCTAGTTTTCTCCACCTTCTTTTGGTAGCCGATTTTTGGCCCTTTGTAATGCCTTATTTTTCTCTCTCTTTTGAGCTTCAATCAAACCTTGCAATGGTGGTGGAATCACCTTGTTGAACCAAGGGCTAAAACCCCTCCTAAAACACTCCAAAGGTAAACCCTAGAAATCTTGCCTTAAACATTTCAATGAACTAGCATTAATTTAAGGGTTAGTATATTAATTATACTTGTTTGTGTGCTTTGGGTGATGGGAATGGAGTTTGGCAACTCCATTCCCCATATAGCCGATTTGTGCAAGAAAGAGAGGAAAAGGAGAATTGGAAAAGAAATGAAGGAAAAATAAGCTCAAGGTAAGAGCTCCTTCTTAATGCTTAATTTTAATGCATTAGAGTAATGGGAATGGGTAAACGAATAAAAGAACCTAAACAATTGTATTAGTATTGAGGTTTATGAAGTTTTGAGTATTTGGGAACTAGTAAGTGAATTGTAGGCCTTAGAGCCAAGTATATTGTGAATGAGTATTAGTATTGTTGTTTGATGGAGTATTGATGTATTCAGATGGATTTATGTTGCTTTGATTGCTGGTAGGACCCTTGTAAGGGTGTGGCTAGATTAGGAATAAATTTGACGAGGAAGTACGTGTGTGGATAAGTAAGAAAAGTATGTGAACTATGACAAAATTTTGGTAGGAATTGTGCATTAAGGGATGACTTGGTGAATGGGAGAACCAAGGTGTGTATTAGAGTTAGTAGAGATGTTTAGTAGTTATGGAATGGTGGTTGTAGTATGAGAAATGAGAAGGTAAAAATCTGTAGCAAAGAGTATCAAAAATGCATTGTAGAAACTAGGAAAAACTAGTGTGCAAGATTTAGTAAAATGAGTGTTGGAACTTGGGTGTAGATAGTGTAGTTGTTGGAGAATGAATTGGAATGGTAAATGGAATTAGAACCATGTGCAAAATGCAAGAGAGGTGTAGGAAATGCACAAGTGTGCAAAGTGTGAAAATGAGAATGGAAAAATTTGTAGAAATGGAGCAAGAAGTTGAGGAAGTATTGGACCATGGATTTAAGGAGCTTTAGTGAGTGTTTAAGTGTGTTTAAATATGTACAAAACATGTGGAAAGATTATGGAATGATTGGAGGTGGATTAAGGGTTGATTAGGGGTTGAAAAATCACCCTTGTAGCAGGTTTTAGCAGGGTCCGGGACTTAGTCCTTGGACAAAGTCCCGGACCATCCATTAAAAACAGGCCGAGAGTTCTTGCAGCACTTGGTCCAGGACTTGAGGGATGGACAAGGTCCCGGACCACCCATGAATATGTAGCCGAGAGTTATAACCAGCGCTTGGTCCGGGACTTGACCTAGGTACAAGGTCCCGGACCACATGTTAATTTCAGCCGAGAGTTTAACAAAGCATTGGTCCGGGACTACAGATAGGGACCAAGTCCCGGACCACCCCCAAAAACTTGCAGAATGTGATTTTTAGGGTTTAAATAATGGGGGATTGATTGGTAATGGTTTTGAAAGTTGTTAAGGCGGTGTTTGGTGATACTTAAAGGTCCTAAGAAGTGTAAACAAGTGTAGGAAATGAATGGGAAGTAAGGACATAGTTTGACATGAGTGAAACTAAGTATACCGGGACAACGGGGTAAGTACGGGAGTAGTAGTTATTGATGTACCGTATGAGCATAGCATTAATAACAATGTTTGAAACATTACCAGTGGAACAAGTGTGAACCAAGGAACAAGGGAACACATGGTAAAGCTAACCCTTCTTGATTGATTGTGTGGCTTCACTTAGTGCGTAGACCGACTCATAGATGAGTCTTGTTGTTTAGTGACTCGTAGTACGAGTCATGTTGTGAACTAATGGAAACGTAGAAACGCACTAAACTAACGAACCAACAAACGATAACACAAACCAATGAACTCACTAAAATGTGAGAGAGTGTACGGGAGTAGTAACCTCCCGGTAACGGTAGGGGAACCGAAATGAACAATCCACAAACAATAGGTAGTGGAAGTATATAGATAACCCCTATTAGAGGAATAAATGTTGGTGCAAGTCATGAACCATGAGAGTAGTAAAGAATGACGAGGGATCTTCAAACCCCTTAGTGAAATACCCCAAACTTAAATATAGTGATTAAGATTATTCTAATCCTGATTTAAGAGCCTAATAATGCTTAAGTAATATTGGTAAGGTAAAATAAATCCAAAAGAAATAAATAAATGCTTAAAAAGCGAAAAACGCTAAATAAGCGTTAGACAACTGTAGGAGGTATGAGACCTCGGTTAGCGTATTATATGGATTCTAAAGGCTTAATAAGGCCTAAATAATATATGGGAACAACTCCCGAAGAAAACGGATCCAAATAACGCATTAAAACGCTAATAGAGCTTTAGCGCACGTTTTTCGAGGAAACCCGAAAACGTGATTTTAAGTGGTCAAACGAACCCGTAAAAATTATAAATCATTAAATAACAATTATTAAGCATTTATGGAAGCTTAATAGTCAATAAAAATAATTAAACGAGAAAATTCCGGAAAACGGGCCCGGATAGTGAACTATACCAAAACCGGGTAAAATTAACGAGCGTTTTCTGTAAAAGACGAAAAACGCTCCAACTAGTACAACATTAGGGGGCCGGCTTTTAAGCAGTCAAACAACCCCTCTCACACACATGTAACTAGCTAACAAATAAAGGGAGTCAAAAAGCAAAAAGAGATAAAGTAAAAAGTATTTACCTTCTCTCTCACCTCACCTTTCTCTATTCTCTCACCTCCCTTCTCCTCTTCCCACCGATCTGCTCTCCCTCTCTCTGCTGGGTGGCGATTTTGAAGCCCCCAAAGGAAGCAGCAATGGCTTCCCTTATTCTTCTTCATGCTCTACCACCATGTGAGCTCCAAATGTAAAAATAACTACATATTCTTACTCTCCTCATCATCCTCTACATTCCTCTCTTTTAAAAATCCAAAAATGAGGAAGTTCGTTTTCGTGGGTATACCCCATTCAAAGAGAAAGTAGCACCAATGGGTAGCTTGGAGTCTCCTCTTTCCATTAAGGTAAAAATCTACATGAAAAACTCATGTTTTCTCCATCTTGGTTCATAACCGATTTTTTCCCATTGTAATGCCTTGTTTTCTCTTTCTCTTTGAGCATAAAATCAACCTTGCAATGGTGGTGGAATCAACTTCTTGAACTAAGGGCTAAAACCGCTCCTAAAACACTCCAAAGGTAAACCCTAGAATTTGTATTTTTAACACTTCAATGAATTGGTGATACTTTAAAGGTTAGTATTTTAATTACACTTATTTTGTGTATATTGGGTGATGGGAATGGAGTTTGGCAACTCCATTCCCCCATATGACCGATTTTGGTGCAAGGAAGAGAGAAAGAGGAGAATTGGAAAAGAATGAAGGAAATTAAAAGCTCAAGGTAAGAGCTCTTCTTTAAATGACAAATCTTAACGCATTAGAGTAAAGGGAATGGGTAAACTAACTTAAAGAACCCAAAATGTTGTATTGGTATTGTAGTGTTGGGAATCTTGGTATTTGTGAACTAGTATGTGAACTGTAGGCCTTGGAGCCAAGTATATTGTGTATGTGCATTGGTATTGTATTTGAGGAAGTAGTGGTGTATTGAGATTTGTTTTGATTGCTGGTAGGACCCTTGTATGGGTGTGGCTAGTTTTAGGAATGAACTTGGTGAGAATGAACTTATGTGGAGAAGTTAGAAATGTAGGTGAACCATGGCGAAATTTTGGTAGGAATTGTGTAATTATGGGTAACTTGGTGAATGAGATAAACCAAGGTGTGTATTGGAGTTAGTAGAGAGGTTTAGTAACCATGGAATGGTAGTTGTAGTATGAGGATATGAGAGTGCAAAATCTGTAGCAAAGAGTATTTAAATGCATTGTGGAAACTAGGAGGAATGAGTGTACAAGATTTGGTGAAATGGAGATTGGACTTGGGTATAGATATTGTATTTGCTTGGAAATAAATTTGGGATGCTGGGAGTAGCATTGGTAGAGGGAGTATTGAATGGTAAAGGTTAAAATAAAAATCTGTAGCATAAGAGGAAAGAAAATTATTGTAAGTGTTGGAAGGAAGTGAGGAGAAATTGTGTATGTGGATTTAGAAATGAGTAAGGAATTTGGTGGATGAACTAAGGCAATTTGGAGGGCCTAAGTAGTGTTTAAACATGTGGGATTACATGTAGGAAGATTGGGGAAACAATGGGAAAGTAAAACACTAAGAAACAGATTTTAAAACTGAAGTACTGGGCCGGACCGACCTTGGGACCGAACCCGCAAGGTCGGCCGTGCCTTAAAATACACAGACGGGAAGTCTTCTGACTTCGACCGACCTTGGGGACCGAACTTACAAGGTCGGTCGAGTCGTAAATTGTGAAGGCCAGAGGTCTACTGGAATGGACCGACCTTGGGACCGAACTTGGGCAAGGTCGGTCGAGTCCAGAAAACTCGAACCCAGAACATACTGGAACAGACCGACCTTGGGACTGGACTTGCAAGGTCGGTCGGGCCTGACATTTTCACGTAAGTAACTCACTGGAATGGACCGACCTTGGGACCGGACTTGCAAGGTCGGTCGAGCTTGGAATTTTGCCTTAACGAAACTTACTGACTTTGACCGACCTTGGGTCCGACCCTGGGTAAGGTCGGTGGAGTAAAAAATAAATAAATAAAAATATGTTTTATTATATGACTATGGTAGTCATATGTATGTACATATAGGCCTATACACATATATGCATATGTATGTAGTGATACACCATTAATGAGGTAGTAATGGTAAGAAAATGAGTAAATGAGTAAGAAAACTAATTAAGAAAGTTGTAAGTATAAGAACATTAAGTTAAACCGAAACAACGGGATACAGGCGTAGTAGTTAAGCATGTATTGTAAAGCTTAGTATTAATAGAATCATTTGGCATGTAGTCATCGATTCGAGAGTAAAGATTCGAGGAACAAATGTGAACTAAGGAACAAGGGAGCACCCGATAAAGTAAATCAATGGTGAAGGTATGATTTCTTCATGCTCTGTATCCTAACCTGGTTACCCCGATTTGTGTGCTTATGTGATCACCAATAAGATAAATGCACGAATCGAACTTATATTGCACTTAACTGTGTTTGAACTATTTTGTTCTTGTGTATCTTCTTGAACATTTAGTTTGTATAATTCATGAAATGTATGAATGGAAATGAAGAGTATGTATAAGTAATGTGTACTTGTGTATTGTATGGATGTATGGAAATGAAGTACTGACTTCTACTAATTCCTAACAATCTAACTCCTAACATGAGTAATGAGTAAATGGAATGAGTAGAAGTCTGATATAGTTTCGGCCACGCGTGAGGATAAGGAAACACAAGAGGTTGGATCCGAATCCTGGCTGTAATCTTTTCCATGGACCAAATCCCTTGAATGGGTAGCATCTTGGATTAGTGGGCCACCCCAAAGCCCGGTGGTGGGATGTAGTAATCCCTGCCCGGAGGTCATACCGACTTGACTGGAGTAAAGTAAGTAAGAAGTAAGTATTGTATGTTTATCGGTCTTGGCTATTGTAAGTCATTGACCTTGAGTAAATGAGTATTGAACACCCGATTAACCCGGGTGTGTAAAGAAGCTAACAAGCCTTATGTGTGAATTGGAGAAGTGTATCTCTGTATTGCGTATTGAGTAGGTAACGAGTATGTATTGTGTATGTGTATTGTGGAAGATGGTAAGTAAGTGTTGGTTGACTGGTATTATCTTCCAAACATGTATTGTACTGGGTGTATGTACGTATACCTTGTGTAGTATTGTAGTATCATGAATGAAAGCATGTATGTATGAATGTATGTATTGTAAATTGAATTGCATGTATTCGACCAAATGGTCGGCGTACCCTCGCTATACCCGGGATATGCGGATATCATATTCAGCGTAAGCTGACCCCCTAGGGGGAACGTTTTTAGTGTGTAGGTACCGAAGTGGATATGGTCAAGGTAAGAGACTGGCGGATCTACCTAGATCATTGGAAATGAAATGTAGATAGTAGTAAATGGTATAAGGCTTGTAGCCTTGAGGTAGTAGTGTACCAATGGGGTACACCTTATGCATTATAAGCATGTAGATGTGAGAAATGGGTAGATGTAGACTCTTAATGAGTGTGTATGAGCTTGGAAGAAGTATTGCATTGTATAAGAATCCTAGTAAACTCGGTATGTTATTTTGTATTGGATGGTATTGTGATGGAGTATTGTACTGAATGGAAAGTTGTAGTACTCAGTAAGTAATGGGAGTATGTACTGTATTTGTGTAGTACTCAGAGATTCCGGTCCATCAGACCGATGGTGTATGTAGTAGTAGTAGCTTTGTTAGTCACATGGGTGACTAGCGGCATTGTATCACCCACCGTATGTAAGTATGTATCCGCTGCGTGATTCTAGAAGTACGAGGAGATTGGACGGTAATGATGGTATTAACGGTAGGGGTGTTACACTTAGCAACTAGTCGACCCACTATGAGAGGACCCGACTGATGTAAGTAATGTCCCGAACATGAGAGTATTCGATACGTTGGGGAAACCCTTAAATCTGAGAATACTAGATGTGGTAATTCCCTAAGCTAGTGGAGGTTATTGAGAGAGATACTTCTAGACTAATCCATGAGATTGTAAGATACTCCAAGAGAGGAGTGTTGGGAATTTGATTAGTCCGGTAAAAATGGACACTTGTATATTTGAGGAGCTAAGTGTACAGCCTTTGAATTTGTAGGCCCAGTGGTCAGTCTTGTGTATGACTCCGCCCAGAGACCAAAAGTAATGAGTATTGAGTATTGCGTATGTATGAGTAAAGTAATGAGTAATGAGTAATGAGTAAGTATGAGTATGTAATAAGTATCGAGCAAGGAGAAGTACGAGTAAGGAGAAGAGTATGGGTACTGAGTATGCGAGAGCAAGTGATGAGTACTGAGTAAGAGTAAGTAATAGTAGTAGTGAGTACGGAGTAGAGCATGAGTAAATGAAGAGTAAGGTAGTGAGCGCAACGTGCGTAAAATAACAAGTAAGTAGGATCAAGCTTGGTGGAAACTTTGCGAACAAATAGCTAAATGAACGGTTGACTGACAACTTGTCTTCCTTGGTAGGTAATGAACCTCGTATATGTATGTAAGTATGGTTGATTGTATTGTTGTAGTATGAGTATGTATGTATGCATGTAAAACGAACTCCATGTATATCCGACCCAAAGTAGTCGGCGTACCGCGGTTAGCACGCGGTATATGCGAATTTCATATGCAGCAATTTTGCTGAGCCTCTAGGGGCGACGTTTTTATTTTTACAGGTATTCGAAGCTGACCACCGTTCTAGAGAGTAGGACAGGGATTGCTATGTAAGCATGGGTAGTTTAATTATGGGATTTGTATTCGAATTGTAATGTGAATTTGGAAGTCCAAACTGTATCGGTAATTTAAGGATTGTAGTAGACTCGGTATAGTATTGTAGTGGAGTTGTAATTGAATTATGGTTGAGTATGCAATGGGAAGTATTGTATTGTGTAGAGTACTCGGTATGTTCATATTCATCAGACCGATAGTATGTAGGATTGTAACTCGCCTTGTTAGTCACGTGGGTGACTAACGGCATTGTACACCCGCCGTTGAGTATGTAATATCCGCTGCGAAGGTAAATATGGTACAGTAATGGCGGTATTAGCGGTAGGGGTGTTACAATTATTAAGTTCAAATTGGTAAAAAAAAATAATTTTAAAATGAATAGTACAAAATTATGGTACTTAACATTGATACAAATTAGTAGAAGTATTTGGTATACATTATGATTTCAAAACTCTATATTCTTTTTTATGGTACTCCATAATTTAAAAACATCTAAAAATATTTATTATTTTTCAATTTTTTAAGATTTTATTTTTTTCAATTTTTTCAACTTTTTTTAAATATTTTTTTTATATTTTTATAGTATTTTTAGTTTGTTGTGAATTTTTTAACACTTAGGGGCATATTGTGAACTTTAAAAGTACTTTGTTGACTAGTAGAGGTATTTTTGTCATTTTTCATTCTGGTCAATGACCTCAAACGTGTCCTAGTTCTAGGGTCACGACACGCGGCGTACTAAATTACCTAAGCTACACAAGGCTCTAATCCAGAACGATCCATAAGTCGAAAGAGTAACTCAAATTGCATTAAAGAACCAATGTTTACAAAGTCTGAATCCAAAGTAAATCCATAAGCGCTAACGCCCGTAGGCTACAAATACCAAGGAAAATCAAATACGAAATGTCCAAAATCCATAGTCAGTACATAGAAAGTAAATGCAAAACTATTAGACTTCAAGCTCAAGGGATCGCTAGCAATCGATCAAATCTGTAAAGTAATATATATTGTGGAGAGGGGTGAGCAACCATAGCTCAGCAAGCAGTGACCGTCATCAATAAGGTCACTTAAAACATTTGAAACAGAAGCGGAAGCAGATAAATGTAATTATAATAGTAGTTCCAAAACATGCAGAGGAAGAGCAGCTCCAATAAACAGAATGGTACACACGGGTTCTATCAGGAACACTCAGAAGCTCCACAAAACAGAGGGGACACTAGCACCAAGCATAACACTCAGAAAGTGTTGGAGACCCATGGATCTACAGATCCCTCGGCAACGCAGAAATGACAAAAGGCCAAAGGGCCCATCGACCCCACAAAATAGAAATGGGAATGACTCAACACTCAGATAGATATCTACACAGTATACCACGGGATAGCTCGACCCTCCCATCCACGGCTTAGAAGCACAACACTAAGTCCTAAACATAGAGAATTGCAAACCTAAAGTAATTATGCGTTCAAACACTCCCAAAGCACAGTTAAATAGGTATTACGGACTTAGGGGAGTCTAATCCCACAAACGAATCTCAAAACGGAGCTAAAACAAATAGTTTGGACAAAATCAGAGGGGTGTCCGGACATGTGTCCGAAAATACAAGTCTGGACGCATGCCGTGACACAAGATAGAGGTGCACGTCAGACTATGAAATCAAACACGTCATGACATCTGTCCAGACTTATATGTCTGGACATTTCTGGACATTTCATGGACTTTCACAAAAATATAGTGGCATTTTGTGACTTTATTTTTTTGGTTGCATTTCATGAATTAGCACAAAATATAGTGGCATTTCATAAAATTTCCCTTAATTATTTATTGTTCTAATTTTGTGGTATATTGTAAATTTTAAATTATCAACATAGCATAATGAGAATTGGGTTTATAAACAAATAGGGGTATTTTGGTCTTAGGATTTCAAGTGTTAGCATCTTGGTCTTAATATATCTGGTATTTGTGGTATTTTGGTCTTAATTAAAGGCTCGGCTACCGATTGACCCAACTGACCGGCTCCACATGGGTTGGCCAACCACTTATTTTGCCAGGTAATGTGCATGTGACCACCTTCATTCTTCCTGTGGTGACCGACCTACGTCTGATCGGCTCATGTCGGTCGGTCACCCATTTTGTGCCCATAAAACGGGTTAATATATATATATATATATATAAGCAGCCCTTAACATTTGGTCTTCTCACTTTTGGTCAACCGCCAACAACATAAAATACCTAATTTTGGAGCTTTAAAGCCCTTGAAGAGCAATAATAGAAGAGGGAGACATTCTACCTCATTCAAGCTCATCTTCCATTACTCGAATGGCTATCATTTTCTCCTTACCTCTTTTTTTCTCTTCTGATGAAGGATCAATCTCCCTGTACCTACGGTTAAGAATTTTATCCCAAAATCTCTAAAACCTTCAGTGTTAATTCTTAAACTTCTTTGTTGCTTAGTTTTTGCTCATGTGCTTAATGAGTGTTGATAATGAGCATTTATAAATCTTAAGCTTATCAATATGGGATTGAGATTTGTTTTAGGATTTTGTTCAATCCCTAATGTATATGTTGGATTTGGTTGGTTTTGCTCTAAATTTATCAGCATGTGATTTTGACATGGATTCTAGAATGCCAATTAGTTTAGCATTATAACTCTTAAGACTTCAAGTCCTAGTTGTGTGACACGTGTTTTATCCTTTCAAATTTATACTACAAACTCATATCCATATTTTTTATCATATGTCATAAAGAATATTGAAACCACAACACATAAATAAAAGAAATAGTACTAGCAACCAAGATTTTCTTGTTGGGTCTGACCATTTATGGAGTTGCCATGAATTTTCTGTCTTCCAAGTGATAATCACAATGAGATGTTATAAGTTATATGTCTTTTTGGTGTCTTGAGTATCCTCATCCTCTCATAGTATTAACTTATATGAGTAGATATTATAAATCATCCATCTACCAGACTACCACAAGTCTTTAGTATCCTCATACCCATATAATGCATCATTGAGTCATAACCAGAATGATGGTTAACAATTAGTTACCAACACTAGTCCCACAAGTTTTGCTTTTAGAAATTAGGAGTGGAACTTAATTGTTCTTATTTGGTGTGGTCATTCAAGGCTGAAGTGACTTGTAGGAGGTTTAAGATGAATGACACCTTTTGAGAAGGATCGCTAATGGGTCTCGATCCACCATTTTGGTCAAGTCGTCAAAGGAGCCTTCATGACCAAGTCTCTTATTCTTAAAAGTTTATAATAATGTGCACGTTGTACTCAATCTTGCCATTCCATTTTTCTTTCTTATGTCCTCAATCACATACCTTCGAATCTAAGGTTAGATATGATGGTCCATCATTTGGGATGACAACGGGTCAGGTTAGGTGACGCTCCACTTGCACCCGTCACCCATATTAACCTATGCCACCTGGCTCGATCCGTCACCCAAAATTTCATCACCTGCACCCGTTTCATCGGTTCACCTGTCACCCATTTGTGATGTGGGTGAACAGTTGTTTGCTTGTGTTTTTCCAACAAGACGAGAATGAACAGAGGCACATAGCATGTATGTTTCTTGTTCGCCCGTTAAGGTTACAAAATTAGCATGAGTGAAGAGAATCAACAGAGGCGCAGGGCATGTATGTTCTTTTTCGCCAGCCAGGGTGGCAACATTGCCATGAATGAAGAGAATAAACAAAGGCACAGAGCATGTACGTTCCTTGTTTGCCGGTTAGAGTTGCAAAATTACTAAGAGTGAAGAGTATGAACAAAGACACTAAGCATGTATGTTCCTTGTTTGCCAGTTAGGGTTTAAAATCTTATGTGAGTGAAGATAATGAACAGAGGATCAAAGCATGTATGTTCCTTGTTCTTCATTTAGGGTTGCGAAATTACCGTGAGTGAAGAGAATGAACAGAGGTGCAAAGAATATATGTTCCTTGTTCGCCAATTAGGGTTGCAAAACTATTGTGAGTAAAGAGAATAGTATATTATATATATATATTATTAAAATGCAAAACGAGTGGACGAGTCGGGTGGTCGGTCGGAAAACGTTCATCCAAATCCAACCCAAACCCTCACTTGTTTCACCTGTCACTCGTTTTTCACCTATTTTTGTGAGTTTTCACCCGTTTTGGTGGGTTATTATGATTGAGTGATACGGGAACCTATCAAAAAATGTCATCCCTATCTATGATAGATAAATCTTGGCATATCTGGAGTCAAGGGTGAGTCCCACAAGACTTAATTTTTGTCATCCTAAGGCTAGGATGAATCCCACGAGACTTGTAATATTCTGAGTTAAGGATGAGTCCCAAGAGATGTGAAATTTGTTGTTCAGGGTTGGTGAAATAAGAAAAGTGAGCTATGCGAAAGGGGCAAGTGTACATAGTCGAGTAGTATAAACAAGTGTCATTCAACTAGGAAATTGATTGTTTAATTGTCTAATGTTGGAAATTATATTTAAAGAATTAGATTCGGCTTACTTTGTGCTAGCTTAACGATTCGGTAAACTTTACCAAATGGTCAAGTAAGCTTTCAAAATGGGTGGAATCAGTCTTAAGATAAATGAAACATTATTTGCTTTTATTCCTTAATTGAAGACATCAAAGATTATCCATCAGTTCAAACTAATATATCTCTATAAGGTGGAATATAATACTGTAACAAAGATACTAGTAAATAGGTTGAAACCCTTTACTCTAACCTTATTTCTCCAAGTCAAGTTAGTTTTGCCTTGGGAAGAAAAGTCACTAAAAATATAGTGGTCAAGTAAGAGATGGTTCATACCCTAAGAAAAACAAAGGCCAACAAGGGGATAATTGTAATTAAAATCAACCTCAAGAAAGCTTATGACAGGCTAAGAAAGGGTTATATAATGGATAATCTAAAAAGTATTGTGATACCTGGAAGAATTAATAATTTAGTGATGATCCTTTTGTCACATATGCTTCATATGAGAATACAGTGAAAGTGAATTTCTTTACAAAACTCCAATTCTACAAGAGAACCAAACAAGGGGACCCTCTCTCCCTCCACATATGTTTTTCTTATATACGAAGAAACTTTTCTACCATATAGAAATTTATGTTACAACAAGGGATGGAAACCAGCGAGAGTTGGGAAAAACACTATATTTTATCCCATCTTTTTTCGATGAAAATGTTGGAATGCTTGAAGAAGTCAGATTGAACCAAGTTACTTTAATGAGAGATTTTTTTTTTGATAAGTTATGTGAGGAGTCTTGTAAATTTGACCCTTGATAAGTGTATAATCTACCTTTCACATAATTTACCTTTGGATGAGAGCTAGAGATCTGAGCAAAACGGTGGGAAGGAAGTCCACCAGAAATTTTGGAAAGTACTTGGGCTTAAAGAATGCCTAGGAATGGGGAAAGTTATCCGCTTTGACAAAGATAGTTGAGAAACCAAAGAAATAGCATGCTAGACGGAAGAGCAAGAATATTTCAACTGCAAGAAGGGCCACCTTGGTGAAATCTGTGACCTCAGTTGTCCTTGTTTTTGTGATGCAGGTCCAAAAAATTTAAGTCAAAGTTTGAAAGAGTTTATACAAATTGGAAAGATGTTTCCTTTACGGCCATAAAGAATACAAGAGGAAGATGCACTCTATTAATTGAGGTGTTACTTGCAAGTCTAGGAAAAATAGATGCTTAGGAGTCATAAAATTTTCATAAATGAACAAGAGCGGCTTGTGTAAGTTTGCTTTAAGACTAAAGATTAATCTAGATTCCCTTTGGACCCAACAAATTTTATAGGTAAATATCGCATCAAGAACCTGTCTAACCCCTTATAAATTTAGAGAGGGGTTAAAGCATCAAGATATGCTTGTTAAGGAACCATATGGATCCTTGAGAAATGGAAAAAACTAGTTAGTTTTGACAAGATAAGTGACTAACGTGACAAACCTCTTCATGAATGGTTACATTATAAGATGGGGGGAGATGAATTGAGTAAAAAGTGATGATTTATGGGTGGAAGGGAAGGACGGGATAGGAACACATTGTGGTGCAATGCCATAAAAAAATTAGAAGAAAGCTTTTAGAGAGCATGATCTTCCCATCAGTTTTCGAGGATATTCTAACCTAGAAGGCAAACCACAATGGAAAAATGTTGGTTCCTCTATCTAAATCTAGTAGCTAACTATAAGAGGATGGAAAATCTCATATCAAGATTATTTGTGGTATAAAATCAAAGTGAGATAGCTTCATGTGGATCATTGTACAAGTGAGGTTGATGGAGAACATTCCAAGATACAAGATGGGTTTTATTAACAATAGTAATTGCAACATATTCACTTCAGATGAGAATTTTTTCACAAAGGAGAACTTTTTACTTGCACTAATATAACAAAGCTACATAGGGTGCATGGGGCGGGGTGATACTTGTGGGGTAGGATCCGGGGACTATTAGGATACTTGGACAAGATTGGTAATGCCAATTATCCAAGTATGACGTACATCGAGGAGTGTAGATGTTTGTCAAGCTGACAAGTTGGTGGATGAGCAAGACATGCTCATAGAAAACATGACAAGCCAAGCGAAGGCCCAGGGCACAAACCCCAACTTAGAAGATAGACCGAAAGTTCAAAACAAAATAGAATTAAGATGACTAGGCATCATAACTATCAAGCTACCGGACAAAACAAGACAACCAATAGAGGTTATTGCTGACACCATGACTACCGTGGACCCTTGATATCCCTGATAGTCATAAAGAAAGGGAGTCATGGCTGCTGGCAGCCTCCACTAGACCCGGGGGCTGCTGCATCAAAGAGGGTATGCTGGGACAAGTCGATAATGATGAAAGGATCTTTCGTAGTTGATTCATCTTTTCCCTTCTTATTATTATAGTTTTTCCTTTGAGATGGAATTAGAGAGGTATGCTCCTTTATGTTCAAAATCCAGTCAAATTGTGCTTTCTTCCTTCAATCAGGTCAGTGATTGAAGACGTGCCTACCTAGGATGAGCCTCAAGGCAAATCTGAAGGAAGCTCGGAGTCGGGATTGAAGACTAGGGGTAGAGAGACAAAATCATTCAATCCCGATGCCCCATGAGTCGGCTCATGTTGCTCAGGACTGCATGTTGACATGTGATTATGCTAAGAGCCTAGGAGACCGCAAGCCAGCTTCTAGACGTCTGGACAATCCCCTATGGAGTTCCGATGCCCCATCTGAAGTCCTGTTGCACAAAGCCACGAGCCATAAGGATAAACTCCCCCCAAAATGATCAAGTGATTAGGACATGCAGTACTTGGTCAATTGGGTAAAGAGACTGCATCTGAACCAGATCGACAGGAGATTCTCATAAGTGAGACACAAAATAGATTCCACTCCTTTCAGATTAATCTTAAGGCAGCGAAGGATCAGTTTATGAACAGATATTTGAACCTTGATTCTGAGGATGTCACCACTGAAATGGCCATCATCGTCCGCATACTCTATGAAGGTCCCAAATCTGCATGCAAGGCCACCAGTTTAGTCCCTGTTGTACAACACAGTGGGGGCATCATCGATCCGAATCCATATTGGAAAAGTGGAGAATTCGTGATCTAACGGGCCTTTAGTCTTGACAATTTGCTAAAGAATAAACCATTAAAGGATGAGGGCCCCTTGTTAAGCACATCCTTCATAAAACCGATTCTTTCAAACTCGAAAAGGAAGATCTGTGTGTCTGCAAGCTTGACCTTAAGGTGAAATTTGAGTTGCCAAACCTTGGTGAGAGTGGTTTCCATGGCCCGAATGTCGGCACTATGATCGGTGATGAGCTTTCCTAGGAGACATCATTCAAAAGTAGTCGTTGATTATGCTCCATCAGACCGTCAATTGAGTGGGCAATCTTCTCGTCTTTGGTGAGCGAAAGCTCTTCACATTGAGAGGACAAGTCGTCGACCGATTTTCCCATTAAGGTAGCCATGCCTAGCTGAAGTGGAAGAAGAGGAAAACCCAGAGATTTCAAAACCCGTAGAAGTACCAATGGAGAGGGAGATGTTTTAGTAATATGGTGAAGATAGAAAGAGAAGCAGCCACTCAGAGTAACCAAGACGTCGGTGAGAAAAAAAGCTTCGAATGGTGACCAGGAGGAGGGAGATCAGAGGTGGAGGGAGTGAAGATAAAAGGCGAGACGACGGAATAGGCAGTGCTGCAATTGGAAGTGGATGGGAAGAAGAAAGTGGTGGAGAAAACAAGAAACATCACAACATGATTAGTCTCATTCCTTCATGTAGGAATATAAGTGAGGGCTCATAAATGCTCACTGGCAAGAAATTTAATTATTGGCACAAAAAACAAGAGAAACGTTGCTTGGACAGGAAGAGAAAGAAAGCAAAGGAAAAGTAAATCTACTTTAGATGGGAGTTGAATACATGTACTCAGAGATTGTCAATAGGCTAGAGAAGTTTGAAAATATTTAGTGCCAAAGAATAGAAAGATGAAGTCTTTTGGCTAACAGTAAAGAGATTGGTTCCTTAATCTATAATAGGTTTGCAAGCTAATGATGAATAAAACTTTGATCGTTATTATTGCTTAAGATAGATATAGCTAGTGGGTGTGGAGAAAATGAAAGGATTACGAATATAGTTACCTTGTTGTAATACCCCTATCCCACATGGGATATGAGTAGTAATGTGAATGGTTTATAAAGATACATATGGGTTGACTACAACAACAAGGTCTTCCACTTTTAAGCCCAAGTGAGGATTAAGGGCTTAAAGTGGCTAGTTTTCAAGCCCGAATGGCTTGGGAGCTAGATTGTTGGATAGTTGCTCTTATGGGGTTACAAATGGCATCGAAGCTGACTCGGGACCGTGTCGGGATGATTTACTTGACACCTACCGAGGAGGTCCATGGGACTTTGATGTTAGGCTTGCGACGAGAACGTCATGTTCTTTGAGTGGGGGACTATGTAATACCCCCATCCCACATCGGGATATGAGTAGTAATGTGAATGGTTTATAGGGATACATATGGGTTGACTACAACAACAAGGTCTTCCACTTTTTAGCCCAAGTGAGGATTAAGGGCCTAAAGTGACTAGTTTTCAAGTCCGAATGGCTTGGGAGCTTTACGAGAGATAACATAGTTATGAGAAATAGGAAAAAACTGTTATATAAGAAGGGTGTTAGCAATATTATAGGCTAACTCAAATGGGCCCGAATAGAGTCTGTTAAACTTGCCACATATGGAGCAATAATGGGTTTTGTTGAATGACTGGGGTGGGGATGCATCCATCCTGGAAGCAGAGTTGAGTTATGCATGCATGGACATTCTTTTTTGCCTCCAACTTCTCAATGACGTGTGTGCAGAGCATTATGTTGCCGAATTTGATTCACTCGCAACTAGAATCTGATTATTGAGGGGGTGCATACTAGTCACCACCACTTCCAACTAATTGAATGATGCAAAAACATAGACTATCTAGTGACTAGTATTCTAGAACATATATACTCCCTCCTATTCAAAATATCTGTTGTTTTAGAGATGAATCTGGACAAATTTAAGTCCGGATTAATCTCTAAAACGGCAGATATTTTGAATAGAAGAGTACTTATTATGAAGCTAACTAAATTGCAGATATATTGGTCAACCATGCTTTATCGTCTGTAAAGGATATCATGTTCTTACTTGACCGTCTAAGAAGTTCTTAAGTTATTGGAGTTTTAGAACTTGTTCTAGTGCTATAGAAGGCCTAGCATGTAGAAGAAGTTATTTCTCAGCTAGCTAGCCTCATTAATCACCTATAAAGAATTATAGGAAATTTCACCATATACCCCTGAGGTTTGAGAGAACTTTACGAGATACTCCTGAGGTTTCATTTTCACTATGAGATGCCCCTAAGATTTCATTTTCTTTATGAAATACCCTTGAGGTTTTACTTTCATTACGAGATACCCCTGAGGTTTCAATTTTATTACGTGATGTCCCTCAATTCAAATTTTGATATATTATATTTTTCATATCCCTATTTTAACCTTGCACCATAACCGGAGGGGTTTATGGTCAATTTTTTTATAAATTTTAAAAACAAACAAAATACACAAAAACTAATTAAAGGTCATATAAATTTTGAAATCAATTTTTTAAAAATGAATATAATTAAATAAATGAAAAACAAAAAGAAATCAATAAATGGAAATGATGAAATAATTAAAATTAAATTATTCTGAAAAATAAATATAAATTGTTAAAGTGCTACATAGCGATGACTTAAAATCATAAAAAAATTATAACAATAATACGACGAATATTAAAAGTAACAATTATATAGTACATAGAAAAAATCATTATTTAAATTAAAAAATAAAGTATAAAAATCATAAAATGTGATCTCTTTTTCTTGTGATTGTTGATATCAAATAATATATTTGTTGATAAATTTTTATAATTTATAAAATTATTTAATAGTTTAATACATTTAATGTAATTGTTATAACATTTTCGATTTTAAGTCACCACTGTAATAGTTTTTAAATTATGTAACAACATATGTTTTCCAAATAAATTAATTTTTATTGATAAGTCATTTTTATTTATTTTTGAAAACTATGATTTTAATTCTTTTTTTTATAATTTTTATACATTTTTTAAAACTGAATTCAAATTTAATGTGATCTTTAATAATTTTTTGTGTATTTTGTTTATTTTTTAAATTTACAAAAAAAATTGGCCATAAACCACTAAGGTTAAGTGAGGGTTTAATAGGGATATGCAGATTTTAATATATCAAAAGTAGAACCGAGAGGCGTCCCGTAATAATGAAACCCGAGGGCCATCTCGTAATGAAAATGAAACCTCTAGGGTATCTCGTGAAGAAAATGAAATCTTAGGGGTATTTCATAGTGAAAATGGAACCTCAGGGGTATCTCGTAAAATTCGCTCAAACCTCGAGGGTATATCGTGAAATTTTCCAAGAATTATTTTTCATTTTTATTTATCAAGAATCTTAGATAAGAAATCTATTGTAAAGGTTATGTTTATAAAGTTATTTAAAATAGAAAAATTGTTTAAAAATAATAGGACAAACATATCGAGATGGGCAAAATACAAAATTTAATGTGCGGTATATCTGCAGTATTATAGAGATTGTCGTTAACTTTGCGATGCATATAGAGTTTGTAACGCTTTGAAACAAAGCCGTACCATATTGTAAAAAAAAAAACAATATGCTACAGTCACGACGGGGCACCTTTCTTCCTTGAAACAGAGTATGGTTCGAGCAATCAATGTGATCGACTTAATTCATGATGATGTAAGAACTGTACTGTGTCGATTTACTCGCATATCGACTTTTTTTGCTTTCGCAAGAAAAAAACTTTACCATTTTCATATTCCACCTAGCTAGCTAGCCAGCCTCTAAATAACTACACTTAGTGAGATATATAAATCCAACAGCGAAAATCGATTGAGGAACCTAGATGGGCGAGAGACTCTGACGTACAAAACATATGTTAACGATTGAGGCATTATAGTCGGCATTATCTTTTCAAATACAAACGTTCTAACTTTTCATAACAATTTGATAAGTAGTAAAATAATGTAATTATAGGGTTTTTATTTGTTGTCATTTTATTTGGATTATGACTTATTTCAACATTTAATAGAGTATTTTGTTATTATAAGTGAACTTATTTTTTTACGATTTAGGTAAAAACTCAATGGAACATGAATGGAAGGTGCAAAACAAGTTGTCCGGGTGCTTAGACAAGTCTTGGGATGTGTGTCGGGATTAATGATCAAAGTATATGTAAGACCAATAGGGAGCAAAACAACATATTTGGTGTGTTTTGGGTTGGTCCGGACCAACCCCGATAATAAGCTACTGGGCATTTCCTGCACTGGTCCGGGTATCTGTCTGGGTATACAGATCCGGACCAAATGTTTATGCCTCTTTTTCAACCCTGTCTGGGTCTGTGTTCGGGGTTACAAACCTGGAGCAATGTTTAAGTGACGTCCGGATGGAATGGACGATGCGTCCAGATTCAGCCACAACAGTGTGGTTCGGGTATACATGTCCGGACATATACCTAGACCAGAGGCGGAGCTAGCTTTTAGAACTTGGGGACACATTAAACTATTAGAGGGGCCACATTATAAAATATATTGTATTATATATATATTATTTAATTTTTGTAATTAGGAGACTCAAACCCACTCAATTCAACAAATAGCTCCGCTACTGATCCATACCACACGCAAATCCATATTCTTGCACAACACAAAACACAAACATTGAGAATTTCATTCTCATTATTCATTCAATGCTCCAGCCCCGTTTTCCACACATGAGAGAGGCTCCAAACAGAGAAGAAGAAGAGGAGAAAGATGATAAAAAAGAAGAGAAGAAAGAGGGGGAAACAACACAATAACACACAAACTAATCGTGCAGATACTCATGAAGGACATTGCCAAGTGCAAGACTCTAGAAGTTTGTTGCATCAAAAAGGGGGAAACTATTTAGGCAGAATTTTGATATGCAAAAAGAGTCTTAAACTTAGAGTGCAAGAATGAGACACAAGCTCACAACACTTAAGGCGGTTCAATCAACAAAGCAAATCAACAGGTTTCTTCTAGGTAGAAATTAACAGATCTTTGTATCTTTTTGTTACTCATTTAGGCGCTTTATCTACTGGAAAAACTAGGAGATAAACAATAGATTAAGTTCCTTGAATACTGAGAGCATTTAGAGGACTAATTAAAAAAATTCAATAGAGTAAAAAGAAGCAAGCTTGAGAGAAAGAAATTGTATTAACCAGGTTGAGAGTTTGATCATAGAAAAATAAGGATTGATCTGTAAGTGAGGAAGTGTTGTTCATCTTCTGGTTTTCTTTGAGATTATTGAAGAGGGTTTGATGGTTGAAAAGTCTGTAATTCACGTGGAGTTTTCTCTCTCAAAGGAGGTGTAGAGTTGATCTTTCTATCTTTACGTGCGAGAGTGTGTATCTTCAAGAGATACGTGATTATGGAACAAAAAGTTCAATTGGAATAAAAGAATACTCTTTTATATATACTAATCTCTCGTTTTGTTTTGAATATTCATTGTGACTCACAAACTCATTATCTTGTGAGGATCTACCTACAATAAGGAACTTTCATAGGCACTTCGTGCGTTAGCCACTCTTCAAAATGCAAGTCAGTAAATAAGAGCATTGAGCTACAATATTAGAAAGATAGATGATTTAACAGGGAAGTAACAGAGATCGAAGTAATTTCGGTGCAGCTCAATCCATGGCTATGCCCTAGGATCAACTGAAGCCCAGGGCAAAGGAAATTAAAGATACTCATCATAAATAAAAAAAATGATCTCAAAGATCATGACAGATCCATATCCGATTGTTGAAAAGATGGATATTTTGGAAAACCAGGTCGAAGAGTACTACTTGGGGTTCAGTTTTCCAAACCCATTTCAAGTGGAAGTTCTATCAAATTGTAAGAGTGATAGTGGAATGATATCAGACAAGGAGAGGTAACCTACAGAGGCAGTCACATATAGGAAGTGGACCAATAAGATGATGAGAAAGGGGATGTTGAGGATGGAGAAGACCTTGAAAGAATCACTAATGGAAAATTGCCAATTACCCATGGAAATCCACGAGTAGAAAAACGTAGGTATACCTACCTATCCACTACTGTAACTATCAAAAAAAAATAGAAATGGAATCTAAGGATAAGACATAAAGTCATTTACCCTCATAATGTCTCGACATACCCATTGGTAAATGGCTCGGTAGTAGTACGTGGGAGATGGCGTCAAGTGGTGTCAAGCATTACCCGCAAGTGTATTGTACTTGGAATCAAGCAAGAGGTATTTGAAATGATATATAACAGAGAGGGGAAAGGAGGCAAGCATTAGTACAAATTTACATAATAATAGCTCTCAATTCATAATGAAAAAGAAGGAGATGAAGGTAAGAAACTCGTATTAAGGTTTATGAACTATTCAACTCATGACAACAATGGTACGAACTGAAAGAAGATAAAAAGGGAAGCCCCCTGAGATAGGAGGTTAACATCAGAAAGGAAGGTAGATGGCAGGAAAGGTGTGTATTTGGGTTGGTAATTTTTTCAATACTTTCTGTATCACTTATGTGGTCCCTAGCCGCCAATGCCTCTTTTGTGGGATGTTTGGTTCTTATCGATTACTGTAGAGCATTGTACCGCCAAATGTCAATAACTTAAAACAAAATTTGTAGTCGTAAGTTCGAGACACTGAAGATAAGATTACACTTTCCCTTCTTAATACATCGTAATTAACTAATAGTCATAATAATAGTATTAATGATGACAATAGTGGTGGTGGTGGGGTTTAAAGTTTACGCTAAATTAATTAAGTTATGATGGCTAGATAATTACGTGGTAGGCAGAAAGGTGAGACGTCAATAGAACGGGAATTTAGTGGTTGTCTATTACAAAATATTGTATCAATCATTCTCATACGGTCATCTCTTATAATATAGTCGGTGGATTTTCCAGCGTTTTGATAGGTCTTTAACTATGGTCAAAGGATTCGTCAGACGTGAATTTCGTGGCTCAGTTTTATAGCCTGAGGTTGGACGAAAAGGTGAAGGAATATTTAATGGAGCTTAGCTTAACTTCGGGTAAGAAAAGAATATAAATTAGTAAAATTTACCTTTCTTTTTCATCCTTTTACACTTTTTCTAATCTTCTCAGAATTATAGATAGATAGATACCATATAGATAAATCTAGCTTTTCATTACCTGATAATAAAAATAATCTATTTGTTCCCTTTTTAAGACGGAGTACGATCAGGGAGATCTCTTCTTATCTTATCTACAGTTCCATATGACGCCGTGGCGTAACGATGGCATAATAATATCAACCCTATCCCTTAATAAATTCTTTACGTATTTTGTTTTATATTTGCGAGAAACAAAGTCTGTGCGTGCTTTATCATAAGTTTGGTGGCCCAAAGAAATATGTTGGTGGTCCTAGGGCACTGGTATGGTGCACCCAGGGTACCTTATGGGTACTCTTACATTAGCGGAATGTAATGTTTCCAAAAAAAAAGGAGGAATATAGTTGGATGTAAACTCTAAATACTCTCGTGTGAGACCGCCTCTTCCAGGAGAACTATGTTAGTTATATATGTTTATTGATTATTACTGATTTATGTTTGAATTTATCACTGGTTTTATGTATAATATTTTTTTTATGGGCATAGCGAGTTGAGTCTAATTGGTGGCGTCTAACAAAAATAGGAGAGGACTATGATAGATTAGAGTTCAGTTTAATTATGAAGTCGATGGTGCCGCTCCACTCCTGCCCTGCCCCCTGTTAACTATTTTGTGTTGTTTGACCAGCGGCCCACCACACCTACAAAAGGAGAAAACCACAAATTAATAATGGGAAAATAGAACGAAATTGAAAACCTGCTGAATTGTTCCATGGTACTCCAACAGTTATATCAGTTTCCAAATGCAAATTCGATTAATACTGCAGCTAAGCATTTGATGTGTGGAAATGGGTGGGTGGTGATTTGTATCAAATACGTGCATCTTTTCGTGTGAGAATGTGGTCTATTATTAATCTGCTGGAAGGATCTTATCGATGGGATCATATCATATGATATATACATACTACTTTACTAGCATATATCATAATCATAATGTTTGAACACCGGAAACCACATCCATTTTCCATAATTAAACACGTTGTTTTACACCAGAAGTACTACTAGAGTAGAAGAGAGAGGAGTGGATTTTTGTGGTCGGGGATCGTAAATGTCATAAGCGTTACATAAATAGTAAAGAGAAGCAAGCATCTAATCTGTTGAAAATTAATTAATGATATTCTGTTCACCACCATCTTTTTATATGTTGTTATTTATTTTTTATTACATACTACCTCCGTCCCACTATGACCTTCTTGTCACGTTTTTCCACTTCAATATTTAACATATAAGATAAATTAATTTTATGAAATTAAATTTTACATTATGTAGTTTATTACATAAGGAATCAATTACAAAACTTAGATTTATAAAATTATATTATCTTATATATTAAATATTGAAGTCAAACGACATACCCAAATAGTAAACAAGACGGTCAAGAAGGGACGGAGGGAGTAGTAAACTAGAATTATGAGCCAAATGTGACCCACCATCGATTCACGTCCTAGTAGAAAAATTAGCGACTCATAATTCCCTCTTAACAAGTTGGGCGTGCCTGGCCCCGTGATGAATCAAATGGGCCGTGCCCGGCCCGATTATTCAGATTGAGCTCAAATTTGTACAAAATCCGTCTGTTGCCAGTTGCCACCCCTGCTTGCAATGCCTAATATGCAATCTAGTGTTAGATAATTTATTTCTCTACATTTCTATTTTAAATTATGATAAATTGTAACCATATATCACAAATTCAACTCACCATGAAGAAATCTGGAATAAAACGATTAAGGATACTATCCTTAGCTAAGTATCGATTTTGGGAAGTTTAGTATTTAATTTTTTATTATAATTTTTTTTTTTGCTTCTTTGGCTCAATTAAGTTCAATATATACTACCTAATTCTACTTTAGAGATTGATTTTGCATTTATTTTTGCAAAGAACAACATCAGACTGTAATCTTTTTCTAACAAGAAGCTCATGAATTTTAAGAAATACAAAACTAATAAGAAAACAAAGAGAGAATGTATTGTTCCTCCCTACAACCCTTATTTCTCTAACTCCACCTTAACAAATACATAATTGTCTAACCAACAAGATAATTATCTACGGACTGGTCGGAGATGAAGTATTATATTGAGCACAATGTCGCTCCACATTAGATTTGAAATCGACAAAATGAATATAAGAATCATTTGGACAGTACTTCATTAACCCCTTAGCATAAGCACAACATTTGGCCCCTACATTATCGTTTCCGTATGGTGTTGAGCCTGCAAGTAACCAACACATCATCGATGCATCGGTGCTTCGTACGCCATCCGAGCACCTGTGAACATCAGGGAAAGGTCCATTGTGTGTACCGGGTGGAAATTCAGGTGAAGGCGGGCTTGGTGGTTCTGGTGGATAATCTGGCAGCGGATCAACATCATAAGGTTGTGGCCATGTCCAATATGAAAATTGTTGTAACTAAGGGGCGACAACATGATTATAGAACATCCCTGGAAGTTGGAAGACCGGTGGAATGCGAACAACAAATGATAAACCTTTTGCTTGTGGGAGTGATTGGACCGACGATGCATCATGTTCCTGATTATGAATTGTTCGAGCTGAGATAGATATTTGGACCAACATGGCCATACAAACAAAGAAAATCAAAACCGCACGAGCTCTTGTCATTTTCCTATCCTTTTCTTCTCTCTTTCTTTTGAAAATGAAGCTGAGTTTGATTAATAATACAGACTAACCCTAACCTATTTAAAGATCATATCACGTGAAATCTCATACCTTCAGCCAATTAAAATGAGGCAGTTTTATTTTTAATTGAATGCTTGTTTTGGTTGAGGAGGATCACTAAAAAAACGGTGAATTTTGTTGGTAAAAAAATATATAATAACGCTAACATGCATAATTAAGCTGAAAAATCTAACAAAGACAATAGCTATCGGCAATAGTTTGAAATTTTGTTTTGATTGGATAAGAATTATTTGAAATTTAGACTAACTATGAAGGTATGGTATGCTCAAAAATCTAACAAGAACTTAACAATAGTTTGAAATTTTGATTTTACTGTAATTAAAAAATTATCTGAAAGTTAAACCAAGTGTGAAGATATATATAATGACTAGTGTCTCCATATTAGCTAGACTTTATTTTTATTCTATTGGATTTGTTTATAAAAACTGGTGGTGGATTGAAACAGATGTTTTTTAAGACAATTAGTTGATCGGTGTGGAAATTATGTAGAGTTAGTTATTTTTGGTCTAAAACGTGTCATTTTTAATATATGGATCTGAAAAAAAATTTACACCATGATTCATCTATTAACGCTCTTCAAAATAAGATTGATCATGGATATGTTTTCACAACTTCAAAAAAATTATATTAACTACATGTATATATTAGTATCAACAGAACTTATGATTCACCTTATAAAGTTTAAAGTACACCATACAATAATAATAATAATAATAATATGTCACAAAACAAAAATACTTTATTATATGTTCAAAATTGATACATTAAGAAATTATATGATTCATCACATAAGATTCAAAATACATTATACAATAATAATTATAATAATACAACACAAAACAATAATAATATACCATACAAAATGTCACAATATTTTTAATTGAATACTAGTTTTGGTTGAGGAAGATGCTAAAAACTGTGAATTTTTGTTGTTTGGTAAAAAAATTATATAACAACGATAAAATGCATAATTAAGCTGAAAAATCTAACAAAGACCATTGCTATCAACAATAGTTTGAAATTTTGTTTTGATTGGATAAGAATTATCTGAAATTTAAACTAACCGTGAAGATATGTTATGCTAAAAAAATCTAACAAAAACGTAACAATAGTTTGAAATTTTGATTTGACTGTAATTAAAAAATTATTTGAAAGTTAATTAAACCTACTGTGAAGATATATACAATGACTAGAGTCTACATATTAGCTAGACTTTAATTTTATTCCATTGGTTTTTTTATAATTACTGGCGGTGGACTGAAACTTGGTAGTAATGGGATTGAACAATGTAATGTTATAGCATTTGTTCTATTGTTTGGTCATGTTTTTTTTTTGAAACTCAGAAATATATTAAAGCGCACAAATATTTAGTACAAACTCCGGAATAGAATCCGGTTCCCATGAGGCTTGTTCCCGAGAACAGCGGACATGGTTCACTAACAAATGAGCTGATAAATTCTCGGACCTAGAAACATGAAACCAACATAAATGATCAAAAGTTGAAGTGTTGGTCTGAATTCGGTCTAGTATTTGCCTGGTGGATTGTGGAAGAGAAGTGGACACACCAGAAGGGAGGTAGTCAACAATGGATTTGCAGTCAGTGAGAATCCTGATATTTTGAAAACGCAAGTAGTTTGCTGCAGCTACCGCGGCCTCCACTCCCAGCGCTTCACAATCAAAGCTAGTAAAATTTCCCATAAAACCTTTAATGCCAACATGTAGCAATGTGTTTCCCTTCCTGGTAATGTGAGCAAAACCAACCCGTGATTGCAAGTCCATACTAGCATCAACCCGGAGATCTATCCAGACTTGATTGCAGTGCATGAGCTGATGTTGCCTGAATCTGGTGTAAGAAGAAACTGCAAAAGTGGTTGAGCGTTCTAAGTAGGTAGTAGCCTGACACCACCCTTGTTCATAATACTTGGTATGAGCAAAAGTAAGTTGACATCGGGCAAACCATAATTTCCATAACAATTCAGTGGTAGCTTGTAAACCCAGCTTAGAGTTGTTGACGGCAATATGATAATACCAGTCTATAAACGAGTGATCATTGTCAATAACTGGAGCAGGAATGGATTTGAGGAACCAGTAATCTTGAACCGCAGGACATTGGATAAGAGCATGGGAAATGGTTTCTGGTTGTCCACAAAAAGCACAAGAAACATCCAAGGGACTCTTTAGACGAGCGACGATGACCGTTTTAGAAGGAAGAATACCCATGAGAAGTTTCCAACCGAAGAACTTAATGCGAGGCGGAAGATCTATGGCCCATAACCCTTTACATGCTTTGCCAAGGCGGTGGTCAGAGGAAGAAGGTTGATCCATCGACATTTGAGCATGAAAATCAGCATAGTAGGCAGATTTAACTGAGTAGTGACCCGTGGAAGTGAGTCCCCAATACCAATGATCTGGGGCGGGGGAGAGGTTAGGCAGCTGATGAATAGGCGTGTCTAGGATATAGCGCACATCTTCAGGAAGAAACCAGCTATGGAAGAGGTCAACATTCCATGTATTCTCTAGAGTGATAAGACTTGCCACAGAAGATAACTGCTTGACCAGAGGGGGAAGTTTCCATACAAAAGGGATGCCACCAGGTTTTTTGCCCAACCATCGATCTGTGATATGAGTGGTGGAGCCTGAGAAAATTTTCTTCCTACCTCCAAGTTGAATCAAATCACGAGTTGCTAGAAGCGCTCTCCATACTGGGCTGGCTGCTGAAGTGGCCTTGATAAGCATCAGAGGAGCATTGTTGATGTACTTATCATGGTAGAACCTTGACAAAAGAGTAGAAGGTTGGGTTAGAATGCGCCAGAATTGTTTAGCCAAAAGGGCTCTATTGAAGCTCCGAAGATCTCTGAACCCCATCCCTCCTTCATCCATCGGTTTACACAAAGAGGACCATTTCTTCCAATGTAATGAAGATTTGACTGGGGTTCCACCCCACCAAAATCTGGCAAGCAGTTGTTGTATACACTTGAGCAGGCTACGAGGGAGCAAAAAAACTGACATAATATACGTAGGAATAGACTGAAGTACAGATTTTACCAACTGAGTTCTTCCCGCTTGAGAAACCTTATGAGTCCATCCTTGGATGCGTTTAGTTATCCGGTCAGTAATGTAGCTAAAAATGGCACAACGTGATCTACCTATTGTACTTGGGAATCCCAGATATAAACCAAGATCATTCACCTGTCGGGTGGCTAGCTGGGCAGTAATCTGGTGCTTTAATACTTGATCCAACTTTGAGGAGAACATCAAACCTGACTTATGTAAATTTATGCATTGCCCTGAAGCTTGTTTGAAGTCTTGAAGAATCTGATCCAACACTGCAGCATTTCGAGAGGAGGCTGCTCCAAAAAGGATGCAATCATCCGCAAAAAGCAAACTGTTAATGGAGAGTGAGGAGTGTGGCAACTGAAAACCTTGATAAATACCAACACTTTGAGCCAAATCAAGAGAGGAAGTGAGGACCTCCATGCAGCAAATAAACAGATAAGAAGACAGTGGATCGCCTTGCCTGAGACCTCTCTGAGAATAGAAAGTAGTACCTGGATGACCATTGATCAATACAGCAGAACTGACAGTGGATAAGCACTTAGAGACCAAGTTAACCCAATTGTGATGAAACCTCATATAAGATAAGACATCTATAATGAAAGACCACTCAAGACGATCAAAAGCTTTGGCCATATCAACTTTGAAAGCGAAATGACCTCTCTTCTTAGCCTTGGAATTACGCATGGAAAACATGATTTCATGTGCCAACATGATTTGATCAGAGCTGAGACGACCATTGACAAACACACCTTGATTATCTGATATAACTAAAGGCATGACACGCTGGATTCGATTTACCAGAACCTTGGAAATGACTCTATATATTGTGTTACACAAAGAAATGGGGCGGTAGTCAGTAACCGAAGCAGTAGAGGGCTTTTTAGGTAATAAGGCAATATGAGTGTGATTCAGCCCTGGACAGGCAGCATCAGTATTGAGAAAAGAAAGAGCTGTATTGATAAAATCATCCCCAATACCAGTCCAATAAGTGCGCAAGAAAACCCCGTTTATCCCATCAAGGCCTGGGACTTTAGTCGGCTGCAACTGATTGTATGCTGAAACAATCTCTTCCTTAGTATAAGGCTGTCCCATATCAGCACGACAGTTGGGAGGAACTCTCCCTTCAACACAGGCTAACAAGTGCGGAGAAGGGTCGGGATTAGTGGAGGCAAATAGAGTGGTAAAAAAGGTGCGAGCAACCATCTCAATGCCATGCCATGATGTCTGAGAACGGTGGACATCTGAAGAAAGGGACAGAATAGAGTTTTGGCGACTTCTCATCTTATGCCTGGCAAAAAAGAAAGCAGTGTTGCGATCACCATCTTGAAGCCAATCTTGTCTAGCACGCTGTTGAAGACGTTGTTCTTCTTTAAGCAGTAAAGAGTCCAGAGATTTAGACAAAAAGGACCATCTATACGAGTCCTGATCAGACAGCATAGAAGATGAGAGGGAATCCATTTCGTGAACAGTATCTGCAATTAACTTCCTCTCAATCCAAACCTGCTTTGCCCCCCATTGGCGAAACCGATTACCACAAAGTCTTACCTTAGACATATAATTAAGAGTAGGCATAGAACAGATCTGTTGAACTGTGGACCGGCAATATGGATGTGCAGCCCAACAATTCTCAAACTTAAATGGCTTGGGGCCCCGTCTAAAAGAGGGATAAAGGATTAACTTTATAGGCCGATGGTCTGAAGAGTTCCAAGGTAAATGCATAATGGCAGTAGGAAACAATTGTAGCCATTGATCATTGCATAGAAACCGATCAATGTGGCTCTTAACATTAAAATGTTGTCTGCCTCTATTTGTGCACATAAATTTGGTCCCCTTATACCCCAAATCCTGCAATTGACTATATCTCCTAAACACTTGCGGAATGAAGTCATAGAAGAAAGCTGTCGAGATCCTCTTCCTAAGTGCTCGTCAGAAAATAACACCTCATTAAAATCACCACCAAGGACCCATGGTCCATGCCACTGAGAAGAAAGGTAAGACAAAAGGTTCCATGTTTTCCATTTCATTACATGCTCGGTCCAACCATATAACCCAGTAATTCGCCACGAATTACCATCTAAGTTCCGAACAAGACAATCCACATGACGACTAGAGTAACTAAGTAATTGAACATCAAACATAGGCTTCCAAAAGAGGACTACCCCCGCCCTACGACCAACACTATCACCTGCAATCCAAAAATAGTTCTTAAACCTACCAGCAACCGACTTCATTTCATGAGAAGACAACTTGGTTTCAGACAAAAACAAAAAAGCAGGTGATTGCGATCGTACAAGCTCCCTAAGTTGGCGAATTGACGCAGCAGAACCAAGCCCACGACAATTCGCCACTACAAACGACATTTATATGCGGCGACCCTGAGATGTCCCCAGAGACGCCTGGTCAGATGAACCTACAAGAACTCCTTTGCCCTTCTTGGACACCTCCTCAAGATCAAACAGCTCACGAATCTCTGTTTCAGTGGAGGAAGATTGAACAACAGCCATCTTCCTTTTGCGCCCATTTGAATCTTGTGGAGCATCTTCTTCCTTAGCAACAGCAATAATGGAAAGAGTAAGTTCTGTCGATGGAACTGGATCAACATGCATGTGCATGGTTGGTGGAATTTCCCCTTCCTCAAGCTGAGCATCAGCAGGTGGCAGGACTGTTTGAGTGACCAAACCCAGAGCATTTGAAACTATAGCCTGAACGACATCACAGGAAGAAGGAGGCAGCGGCCCTTGATCTTGCGGTGCAGAACCCATATCCAAGATGTCCTGTCGTGGACAACTAGAAGTAGTGGAACCAGCCTTAAGCCATAACCCATAGTTGAGCTCATCTTCCGTAGCCTCCGTGCGATAAGGACAATCCCGAACCACATGACTAAACCGGCCACACAAGAAGCAAATATTTGGAAGATGCTCATAAGTAATCCTCAGAATGGTTGGCTTACCCCCAAGAGAGATAGTAATGAAGCGGACTAAAGGCTTGGTTACGTCAATATTGACCTTGATACGCATAAAGGAGCCTAGTTGACGATGATCGAGAGCCATGAAGTCCTGAAAGATGCCAATACTGTTGCCGATGCGCTGAACAAAGATCGACGTCATGAACTGCAGAGGGACATCATGTAAGCGAATCCAGAAAGAGGTCCAGCTGAAATCGTGCTCACGGGGGGCTTTGTATTGGTCGACTCTGGACAGAACCAGAAGGCAACCATCATAAGTCCAAGGCCCGCGTGCTAAAGCACCATGAAGACGTTCTTCATCAGGCAGAGTGAATAGAAACAGGCCTGCACCCAAGTTGCGAACCCTCAACTCAAACTCACATTTCCAAGCCTTCCCCAAGGTGCGCTCTAACATCTTGACATCGGCGGAGCGTGCAATCAGGACTTTGCCAAGCAAGGAGCACTGGAACGTCGCCGCGGTGGAATCAGTAGCCAAATCATCAACATCCAGGGACACGTCTTCAGCCACCGTAAGAGTAAGCCCCGCACATTTGGAAGCCAAGCCATCAACTTTCGAAGAGGAAGCAGCCATCGTGAAAACGAGGAAAGTGGAGTCGAAAGTGGTAGAGAGAACAAGGAAGTCGAAGATACGGGAGTAGAAGATCCAGAGAGGATAATTATGCGCAGATGTAGGCAGAAAGCGGCAAGAAACCATCGATAAATAGCCAAGTGAATGACATGACTGATTGGAAACATGCAGGATTAGGGGTATAGGGTATAATGAGTTGCATGTATTAGGGTGCAAGCTGGAATACCACGAGGGCTGTAGGGTGGATAAATGGGTAAAAGATGGCGCAAAGGTGTCATTAGGGGAGGCATGATTAACCAGAGCAAAACTGCTGCAGTGCATGGCGAGGAAGACGAAGCATCAAACTGACGGCGGGAAAGAGAGAAAACCCCTATTGTTTGGCCATGTTATGTACGCCATGCCACTGAGTACCTAGCTAGCTGTTGTACATATATGTCTTTTGAACTATGATTTGCATGGAGATACATCAAGATTTGTCCTGATGTTTGTTAATATTTTCAGTGAATTGTATTGCTTGTGGGCAGTAGATGTTTTTTTAAGACAATTAGTTCATCGGTGTGGAAATTATGTAGAGTTAGTCATTTTTCGGTCTAAAACATGTAATTTTTAATATATGAATATAAAATGAATTTTTTTATAACATGGTTCATCTATTCACGCTCTTCAAAATAAAATTGATCTCACAATTGAAAAAAATTATATTAACTACATGTATATATTAGTATCAACAGAACTTATGATTCACCTTATAAAATATAAAGTACACCATAAACAATAATAATATAATAATAATAATAATAATAATAATATGTCACAAAACAACAATACTTCATTAACGGTCCAAAATTGATATATTAAGAAATTATATGATTCATCATATAAGGTTTAAAATACATCATACAATAATAATAATAATACAACACAAAACAATAATAATATACCATACAAAATGTCACAATATTTTTAATTGAATGCTTGTTTTAGTTGAGCAAGATCGCTAAAAAAACAACGAATTTTTGTTGTTTGGTAAAAAATTATATATAATAACGGTAAAATGCATAATTAAGCTGAAAAGACGATAGCTATCAACAATGTGAAATATGAATGTTTGGTATGATACAATTGACATTTACAATTTTACACTACATTGGGCCAAGAATTGGATCACATATGTGACAATAACTAACGAAAGCTGATCAAACCAGATTAGACCGAGCTTATTATGTTTTATACTATTTTTCCTCAAAAGATAATATATGGTTTTATACTAAAATTTTCATTGGTTGTTAACACAACGGAGAACTAGCATATAGATTTCAAATCAAACCGGTTCACAACACAAATAGAAAAATTAGACGGTGAAAAAAGCGTCATGATTAGAACAAAACAAGAAATGAGCTAAAGAATGAGCAGCCGAGTTATCCTCCCGCCTGATAAAAGACCAACGAATAGTCTCAACCCTCTTACTATCACAAGCTAGTTGATAAAGAAATGTATAGATCACTGGTTCAATGGAGGCACCGGATCAAAGGAAGCGGATCCTAAGAAGACACTCATATTCATTTACCGACAGACCACGCCCAAACCGCACGCCATCCCAACTCCACACAAAAGACACTGTTTGTGCCTTCACCAAAACTAAAGAGCACAAAGCATCACCGCACCACATCCCTGCTCCCAATAAAGCACCATCCACACCCTGCACCACTACCCCAACCACCAGGATCCATCCTTCACCGAGCCTACGTCAGTGTTAACCTTGCCCACCTAAGGGGCGGACACCAGACTCATGGACAATCCTTCTACACATCCCTACATTTCACAAGCTCTAGGAAATGACAAACATACCCCAAAGCACCCCACAACTAACTAAGAAAGACCCTTCCTGACGTTAAAGCACATCATTTTGGGCTCACCATATGCCCAACAATGAACATGGAAGTCAGCCAACTTAGAGCAATCTACCTGATCCACCAATTCATTAAGCCAACAATCCATAGCCACCCACTACTAAAAAACTCATTATTACTAACAAAAAATTAATGACGGATTAAAATCTGTTAGTAAAATTAATAATTAGTAATGAAATATTAACGAAACACTAATAAATAAATTTAGATTAAATTCACTTATGAAAATTACCGATAGATTTATATTCTGTTAGCAAAATTAACAACGGAATTAATAATCTCTAATCAATTAGTAACATAAAATTAACCCCTAAGAAATTACTAATAAATAATAAAATTTTATTACTAATTACCAAAGAATTTAATAGTCCATTACTAAATTAAATAAATCTTTTTTCATATTTATATCACTAATTATTAATGATTTTATTTTTATTAGCAATTACCAACAAATACAATCCTACATCAGCAATTACCATGAAATATAATCCTACGTCATCAATTACCAACGAATACAATTTTACATCAGTAATTACCAACACTAATCCCTCCTATTTAAAATTTTCTAAACTTTAAATGGTACTCCTTCTTTCTTTATTTCTAGAATTTTTCATCTTAACCTTTTTGTTGGCCTCTGTTTCCAACGTTGAACTCCGACGATCTCTCTCTTTCCTCGTACGATCTCCTCTTTCCCCGTATCACTTGTTCAACTCCGACGATCGATTTCTGATCTCCTTCAATTTGTAACTCAATTCACTTTCTCTTCAACCGCACCTTTCTAGCTCTACATCCCGATTTATCAGTGGCCCAACAAGCAAATCAACGATGAGGAAGATGAGGAGGAGCTTGAAGTGTCGCTAGAGCCACTGACTCTGATTTCGACGACGAAGATGTTGGTAACGACAGTAACAGGAACCAGCCGCGCGAGGAAGATGATGAGGTAGTGTGAAGCTGTTAGGATTTTATTTCTATGTCCTTATTCATCGACTAACCTAATCTCCAGATTTCTCATTCCTGATGAATCTTCAGCGGCATTTCTCTCATCAATGGTATTTCTCTCTTTCACTTGAACCCTAACTCTCTTGTTCTTCGCCTCCGTATCTCGTGTGGCCTTCGCCACCAACATCGTGGTCGATTTTGCTCTTAAATGTGGTGAGTTCTTTCTTCTCAAATATACACCCTCCCTATTCCAGATTTTACCAACCTAACCTGAGTTCTTTTGTGTTATTTGGTGTGAATTTGACAAGAATCTACTGATGACTGTGTTTTTTTTTCTTTCTTTAGTGGCTGTAGAATCGTCTGTGTAAAAATCGTTTGGACTTGCATTTTTCAAGAGCTCAGGTGCTTTTCTAATTTTGAAGCCTTGCGGTTCTCTGAGCATATACATACTCTTGCTGAAACCATGGTTGAAATGATGGTTCGTAACAGCTCCCAGAGTGGGGGAAGATATGTTTTAGTGCATCTTCGTTTTGAAGAGGTAACTACTTGTTGCTCCCCTGAACCAACCCAAAGTGAAGGATGAAGAATTATTTTGCATGTTCGTAGTTGTGCTTTTTATTATCAAAATTCTTCTTTAGTGTGCTTGAGTTGAAGTCTCCACGATCACTCATCTAGTGTCTTGCTTTAATTTTGCTTTAGTGGATGAAACTTGCTAATAAAATATCATTGATCAGGTGTTCAAGCTGCTGACTGGGATAAGCTTAATGAAGGAAGGATAACAGAAGTACAACTAATATTCTAATGCATCAGTTGATGAAGCTCTTGATTCTGGATTAGATGAGTCATTATGTGATTTAAATGGTTGAAATCTTAGGTCAATTTTCCAAACTACTTTAGGTTCTTTTACATATGCATGACGCCTAAGCTGATGACATACTTCATTGTCTAGAGGCTAGAAAATCTTCCAACATATGAGTCATTATGTTACTTTCTCAATAGTTTGGATTAAATAATGGTCATCTACTGAATGAAATTACTCATTCCTACTGATTCTTAGCTTACAACCTTTCAGTCTGGCTTTTCAATTTTAGTCCAAGTACTGAATTTCTCATTGAACATTAAAAGAAACAGAGAAAGGAGAAAATTATTGGTGTCTTCAGCTTTTCCCAATATCATTGTCCTAAGAGTTGCACATCCTATCCTAATACTGCTACTATGTTTAGATGATCTCCTTGAACCAATTTTTCATAATTTCTACTATTATCGTTTCCCTACTTGAACTCATGTTGCCACACCGTGTTGTTGTGAAAGCCAGACTCTATTCTGTATTCAATTAGGATCCTATTCCTGTCTGTTTGTTTGGTACTCTTTGATTTCATTTGTTAACATTGAATCTGTGCTGGACAGAGCTGAAACGATCACTCTATTGCCTGTTCTCACAATATGGGAGAATACTTGACGTTGTTGCTCTGAAGACCACTAAGCTCCGTGGACAAGCATGGGTCGTGTTCAGTGAAGTTACAGCTTCAAGTAATGCTGTTCGCCAAATGCAAAACTTCCCTTTCTATGATAAACCAATGGTATGTCGCTGTTTAAAATAGATTCTTTCTTACTGTTATGGTAGGGGGTTGGGATGGAAGTGGTCAGGTTCTTTAAGTTGAAAAGGCCACACTAACATCACCTCTAACTAAAAGAAAATGAAAATGTATTCTTATCAGTACTGGTTTGAACACTTCATGAAAGAGAAGACATGCCAATGTCAGCTTTCCTCTGATCAATGACTAATATTAGTAAAACACTCTTCATTTGTCAAGCTAATCAAGGAAAGGCTTTGTCAAAAGGAAGAGGAGTCATAGAACTACTATAGATACTTCATTTCGCTTTCGCTTGATAATTGAAACATTCTGATTGAATACTTTAAATATTCTTTCTATTTCGTTGATAGTATTTAAAGAAGAGAAGAATATATAATTGCCAACCTTGACGATTCTAAACTTGGGAACTTATTTGTTATGGTTGGTTGCCTGCTCTTCAGCGGATACAATATGCAAAGAAAAAGTCAGACTGTCTTGCCAAGGCAGATGGCACTTTCGTTCCACGTGATAAGAAGAAGCAAGAGGAGAAAGGTAGATAGATTTTTCTCATATAATGTCTGCTCTGTTGTTTTTTATGACTATCTATGGTCTTGTTTATGTTTTTTGCTGTACATTCTGAATAAATTTAAAGGTAGTAAGTATCTAGGGTTTGCTTAGTGGAAAAAGAAGAAACTTTTTTTGAATGAACACCATCTCTGGGTGTAGGATATTGCACCGTGGCTAGCTACTACCAAAGTAGTGAATTTGTATTATGTACGATTAGTAGTGTGATTGTGACGATGGAATATGGTTTGTGTGTGCAAAATACGCATGGTAGAGGTGACAAGGCGGTGGCATTGAGGGTAAAAGGTGACATGGTTTCATTCTACGCGTGCAAAATGCTCTCCTATCAGGACACATTATTGGTCGAAGTGGGAAGACAATTCTACAGCAACTGTTATATAGAAGGTGAAGTTGACTTCATTTTTGGCACTGCTGCCTCCATTTTCAAGGTATATATATACAATACAAAACATAATTTGCTCCTCATTCACCTTTATATGTGTATATATTTGTATTATTTTGCAACTGTTTAGGCTTGACTTATGTGAGCAGAGGAATCACTTAATCTGTAAGTTTTCGTCTGATGATTTGACCATATTCAATGACAAAGATCATGGAAATTTCTTCCAATTCTGTTGCTAAGATCAAATAATAATCTTCATTTGATTTTTCTGTATGTACCATGTTGACTCAGTCTAATCAATGTTGAGCAAATGGAAATTAGCACTATTGTTGGATCCTTCTTCGGGGCCAGATTGTAGCGTTGAAGAGATAAGGAGAATGGTAGTTGTTTGTATCATTTGATATAAATTGGAAATATCATTTGTATCTCAGATGTAAGAATGAAATTATTGTTGTAAGAATTTTTTTTATTTGGATTACTACAAGTGTTACAAGAAATTTTATAGAATAAAGAACTTTCATGAATGTATTTGAAATCTTATAATTATATATACATGCGTTTGTTAGGGTGTACTACTGGTGTTTTGTATATTCCTTTGATTATAGAATTAATACAATAAAATATAAGATCAACAGCAGAATAATAATTATCCTTTGTGAATTACTGATGGATTTTTTGTATTTTGTAATTCCTTGCTAATTGCTAACATATTAGTATATCTCTACTATCGCTAATTACCGATGGATTATCATTCGTCGATAATTACTAACGGATATGATCACTTATTGTACTTATGATAATTACTAATGGATTCTAATTTTCCATGATAATTAGTAATGAATTTTATTTATTCATGGATAATTTTAGCGACGAGTAAAACGTTTACGAATGTGTTTTATAGGTAATTCGTTAGTAAAAATAAATTACCGACGAATTTTCCTAATTTCTAAAAGATTAACTCGTTGATAATCACCAATTTTTTAGTAGTGACCCCGACTCCTCTATCCCAATGCTGCAAAGCGGACCAATGAAAATCCCAACACCAAACCGCACCTGCCAAGCAGGTTACAAAAGCATGATGTCAAACTTAGTAAATTAATAAAATTTGTTATTATTATCTAACAACAGAAATCAGCCATGCACGAAATTGTGGTAAATATGTTGGATGATTTGTGATACCCATCCCACATCTAAATATAGATAGTATTGTGAATTGTTTATATCGATATATATATGGGTTAATTACAATAACAAAGTTTTCCTTAAACCCAAGTGGAATTAAGTACTTAAAGTAGTTAGTTTTTAAGTCCGAAAAACAATTGATGAATTGGATAAAAAAAGTATCACCCAAATATACCTAGATTGGATGGATGTTAGTGGGTATCAATTTAAAATTAAGATCCCTACCATCAACTCGTTTGCTACGAGACCATTAGTTAGTCAACGGTTTGACCGTTTAGGTGACAAGGAGTCAAAGTGAATCCAAAATAGTGTCGCCCATATCAGAAGAATATCTACTTTTTACCAACACTCCCCCCTGTTGATCTACAAGTAGGGTTCTGGTTGTGATTTCCTGGTCCTCCAAGCGGAGTGAGCCGACGACTCTTAACTGCTGGGTCAGAGGGGTTGGTCCATTTTATTTTACTCGCCAAACTGGAACTATCTGCATACATTTTTGGTTGATTTCACCTACAGTGGAACAAATTAATTAAAATAATTAAAGCTCCTTCCATTAGCAATATAATAGGAAAATTGCGTTCCCATCTACTATCCATCTATCAGGCACGACTGTAATTCATATATTATAGGATTGAGTTCAGCTTGTCTTGCAAAAAATAAAGAAAGATTAGTTTAGCAGTACTTTTACCAGTCATGCTGTGGAATTTTTTTAAAGTCCAACCTTCTACGATCCATGTTGATTATATAGCAATTGCTAAGTGGGCCTTGAAGCTTATTTTAGTAGCTGGTACGTTTATATCTACATTTGAGTCTTCGGCTAGGTTTTTATTTGCTATTATGGGCCGACTCAATATAGCACTTTATGTTAAAAAAGAATGGGCTTACTATATAGCTATAGCAGCTAAGACAATCTATTGGATTCCAAGAAACGCCCAATTTACCAATGTTTCACGAAAAAAGAAAGAAAAAAAGAAAGAAAGAAAGAAAATGGAAACGCCCCATTAATTACAATCCTAATACAATTCAAGGGTCACAGATGTAGCTATTGGGACTGGCTCAGTCCGGGACCGAGTCCAGTTCAAGACCGCTAATCAAGGATTGAGACCAACCCAGGATTGGCCTTGAAAAAATAGTGGGTCGATCCGGTTTCACTTTCTAAGAGACTGGGAGCCCCCGGACCAGCCTGGGACCGCTTGAAGTCAGGCTCGATTGGACCCGTCTAGAACCATCCCGGGACCAAGACCGATCTTTTTTTTGAAATATAGCCATTATACAACAAGGATCGGTTGGGGACCAGATTGGGACCGGGACCGACCCAAATTTTGAAATATAGCTGTTAGGTATGGGAACTGGCTCGAGACCGGTCCGAAATTCAAACTTCAATAACTTTTTTTTTGTATTTTGTTCTCTCTAACGACTATATTTTCTAATTCTTCTATAAATACAACCCAAAATCCACCATATTTTCACACAACTCACAATCTTCATTCCTCTCTTTGCTAGTCTAGTGTTTAGTGATATTTGCTCCATTTGATTACTACCCACAAAAATGGCGAGAAGACCCGAATAAGAAACACTTCAATTTCCAACCCTGATCCTAATTTTGGTGAAGATTTAGACAATATTATCACTTTCAACAACAAATATCTTCCCCACCTGATAGTGGAAGACAATCTCAACATGGATCAATCACCATGGGCGTTAGTGCTAGAATGTCTCCCCTATTTGGTCTTTCTCTACAGTATTTCTCTAAGTTGGTTGGAGGTTGCAACCACCCACCACTCAGTTCCCCACCCGAGAAACCTAAATAAAAAACTAGAAGCAGAATGGAAGTCCCCTCTAATGGTGAGCCTATGGGTGACGAGGAAGCTGGACAATCATCACCGGCCGTCAGCCCGACAAACCAATCTTTCAAAGACAAACTCCTCTAGAGGGAGCCGACCAACTATTACACGAATGGTGCTTTTGAATCGGATATATTAGAGGATGAAGGTTCGAATGAGGAAGATGTCGATGAACTATCCCCCTCACTACACGTCCAGGTGGAGCTGGAGAGAGAGATTCACGAACCGACACGGAAATCCGTCATTTTAAACTTCTAGGGAAACTCTCCTCATGGGAAACTAAGACTGCAACAAAGGTGGAAGCTGAGAAATGAATTCACCATATCAGACATTTGTAATGGTTTTTTTGTGATCAACTTTAGCAACACTAGGGATTTTGATTTTGTATTGCAGGAGGGATCGTGGCCCATAGCAGACCACTACCTGATAAGTGTAAAATTGATATGGTTTTATAGGTGCTAAATTCTTATTTTATGTAACTTTTTTATGCGCTCTCACACTTATCCTATGCTTTTTGTTGTTCTTACTTTGGGCAAGAACTGATGCCAATTGTATGTCAAAAGCAAGAAATGACTATACGAATGCATAAATCTTCTCACGAGCTTTCTAACACCACAAACGGGGAACAAATCGGAGCTCAAACAAAGATTCTAGACTCTATGGAAGTTTTGGAGCCAATGAGCACAAATATACACATGTCCGGACTTATGTCCGACCCTATGGTCCAGACGCAAGGTCCAAACACCTCAAAAGTTCAGTTTTATCACGTGTCCGGACCACCGTCCGACCCTCTCACCTGGACAACCCGTCCGTGGTACGGACCGGAACCGGAGTCCATGGCCCCAGACGCACCTAAATGACAGTTTTCTCTCACGTCGATGTGTCGTCCGACCCTTTGGTCTGGACGCATGTACCCTGTCTGACCCTTTGACCCGGATGGAAGTTAGGACACACCCAAAATGCTGCCTTTTGAATCTTTCACATGTACGACTCTCCTATTCGACCCTGTGATCCGGACACATGCTCACGTCGTCTGTATTTACGACCACGTGTGCAACGGAATCCTTATTATATTTCTGTCCAGCCCGTGCGTCCGACCCAATGACCCAGACACAAGGTCCGAATGTCTCACAACTTGAAAATTCTCACCTGATAGCGTTGTGTCTTGTCCCGGCTCTCCTACTCGTATAGGAGAGCCGAACGTGTGTATTTCATGTTTAGAAATTCTATTTTAAGGAGCGTTCGCGAGGGCCAAAATCAGACATTCTAGAGGCGAACATAATTAGACTGGAGGAACACCGCGCTCTCTTCTTTCTCATCTTCGGCGTGCAACCCTAGACATCAAGAAGATAATTTCTGCTCCACCTTCACTAGTCCGTTCAACCCAACTTCTAGCAAATCCTTGGATTGACTTGGAGATGATTTCTAAACTTTTCTCTCTTGTTATTTCTTCTCTAGATATGTTAGGCTAAAAGATTATTCTCTGGGGGATGGTAGTTGTAAGTAGTTAGATTTTACAGTTAATTATTATCAGTTGATTTGGGATTTACTCTGGGTTTGTTTTAGATTATGAATTTTGTCTAAGCTATTATAAAAATTGCTAATTTATTTATAGCCTTACGAAATCTGTCAAGAACTGATCGGTAATTGATGGATAGGACAACATAATTTGTTAGTCCGCGGAAAATTTTTATCTGATTGATGAGTTTAACCTTCAGATGCAATTAAAATTCTTGTGCTTAATCCCTTTGTGGTTGTAGTGATAGGTTCATGATTTAATTTATCATGTTCTATGTATGGGAGTTCTAATTGGCTAGGATTTTGTCTTTTAGAAATTGTCAGAATTGTTGAACCCTTTTTCCTAATCAACTGGTAATAAAACTGCAGGATTTAACTAGAAAGACTACCTGAACCCAGAGTTCCGCTTTTATTATCTTATTATCAGTCACTTTTCTCTTGCTCTTTATTTTATTAATTGACAATTTCCCCCAAAAATTTATAGCTTTCGCTAAGATTAGGCTAATTCATTTAATTCCCTGGATCGATACCCGATCACTTATATTACACTACTACTATGACCAGGATTTATTTTGCAGCCTGTAGGCATTTGATTAATCAATTTCTAGGTTATCTTCTTAGTTTTTAGTTTATCAAAAATCATGTTTACGTTATCTTATGTTCAGACGATGGAGATCGAATTTCTATGCAGACTCGGAAGCACTTGAAATCTTGAGGTGTGGGTTCGTTTACTTGACTTGCCAATTGAGTACTATAATAAAAAGTTTGTGAAGCTACTGAGAGCAAAGTTTGAGATTAAAGTTGATTTGCAGCTATCCCCTTATGGTCAATCTCATTTCGCCAGAGTTTGCATTAGTGTGGACTTGACGAAACTATTAATAGCAAGTACAAGCAGAAGAGGAAGACAGAGGTTGAGTATGAAGGAATTCACATCGTATGTTTCTCATGTGGCTGCTATGGTCATAAGGAAACAAAATGCCTAAGGAAGCAAGATGCTAATGCACCAGTAAACCTAGGAGCAGTTCGGCTAGTTAGTAAAGAGGAGGATATTTCCCCACAAATTACTCAAGACTTTAGTCCATGAATGTTGGTTCAAAGAAAGAAGGCGAGAGGGTCAGGGCCTCCTATCCCTAAACATCAGTCGGTGAGGGGGACAAAGGTCCCAAACAAGAATAATCGAACGAGATTCATTGTGCTTAACTTCGAGGAAGTGAGCACAGTGGTGACCTTGGCTCAAGGCATGAAGGACTCATAGATGATAAATAAAGTTGAGAGAGGAATGATAGCTTGTGATCAGGAGGAGGAAAAATCTGTGGCAGCTTTACCAAGGCCGATTACTAATGCTCACACACCTGCAGGGGAGGACAGTAATTAGCAGAAGAAAAACTTGATGAAGATTCCTATGGGAGAGTCTTTTGAGAAAGTGGGCAACGTGGACACTCTTAGCAAGAGCAAGGTCGACTCTACTAAGGGAACTGAGTGAAAGGAATCCCACAACCAGGCTAAAAAATCAGTGGCTTAAAAATCTCCCTTGGAGCTCAAATTGTTGGACTTGATAGCTGGGTTTAGTGGGCAAAAAAGAAAGGAATGAAGGGTAATACCAAGAAGAATGAAACTAACCCGGGAGGAACGGGGGGGGGGGGGGGGGGAGGGAGCATTTAGATCTTCAAAATCTTAACCAACCTATTGTTCCAATGATAATAAACATTCAACCCCGAATGTAAAGGGGGCCTTTAAAAAAAGGTTTATTCCTACTGCTAAGAAGTTTCTAGCAAAGAACAAAACAGACATTTTTGTTTCCTAGAGCCGAGAACCAGTGGTGCGGTTGTAGATAAGGTGTGCAAGAATTTAAGTTTTAGATGTTTTTTCAAGGAGGAAGCAAGAGGTTTTAAGGTGGTACATGGGTGCTCTATAGAGACCATGTATTAGTTAATATATTGCAAATTGATATGTAGTTTGCCCACATGGAAGTCCATTTCTACACTACATAATTCATTCTCACCGTAGTCTATGCAAGTCCTAGTGAACCCACAAGAAATTCACTATGGACCCAATCGGGAGATCTAGCTAGGGGGATAAGTGCTCCCTAGTCTTTGATCAAAGATTTTTAACGTGATCACCTCCCTTGAGGAAAAAAGGAGGTGTTAGATACCTGAAAAAAAAGCAACATTAATTTACAAACTCTATTGATAAGGTCGGTCTTATTGATCTAGGCTTCAGAGGTCCAAAATTCACCTAGACCAACAACCACATTTTTTCTAGACTTGATCGAGCTCTTATGTCCCAAGGTTAGCCTCAGATCACTGACATATCCTCCTGAGGATGTTTGGAAAATCTATTCAGTAAACAGGGCAAAGTATAAATGAGTGGAACAAGATGTATTTGGGAATGTTTTTAGAAGGAAAAATAATTTGATGGCCAGAATAGTAGGTATTCAATGCTACATGAAAACGGACAAGGCTACAACCTTATTGGCCTTGAAAAGAGATTGAGATGGCAACTTGAAGAATGTCTTATACAAGAGAGGCGAGTTGGTACCAAAAATCCATGGAGAGTTGGATATCTTTTGGAGATCAGAATACCAAGTTTTCACACAAGAACTCCGATAAGAAGGAACAAAAACAAGATTGTCAAACTTTCAGACGAGGATGGCAACGTGTTTGAAAGTGATGAATGTTTGAGGGACCTAGTTAGGAATATTTACTCAAATCTCTTCTCTGAAGAAGGACATGCAAATTATACTCCAGCAATTTCTTTCTCCCAGATTGAGCAAACTCGTCTAAGGGCTTTGTTGAGACCAGTGACGGATGGAAAGATTTGAAGCACACTCAAATGTCTCAGCCCTCATAAAGCCCTAGGAATTGACGGTTTTTATGCTTTCTTTTACCAGAAATACTGGAACCTGATTAGACCTTAACTTTGCAGCATGATCAAAACTACTTTCTCAAAAGCCAGTATCAGTGAAAACCTTAATGAGACAATCATCACCCTTATCCCCAAGATGGATGCACCCAACAGTGAAGGAATTCTGACCTATTTCTCCAAGCAATGTAAGTTACAAAATTCTTACTAAGCTTATTATCATCAAGTTCAAGCCAATACTACCCGATGTCTTCTTGCCAAACCAGAAATACCAACACATCTTCACGAAGGATGCTACTACAATCCTATTGATTTCTAGCATACAAGAGTGACGACAAGTTGGACATGTGAGCTTAAAAAGCTTCAAATTTGATACTGGACCAAAATATAACACTTTAGCATCATCCATGTAAAGTTTCATCAATTTTGGACAACATTTAAACATGTTTAAAGTTGAATTACTAAAATCATAGGGGTATATTGTGAATTACGAAAGAAAACAGGGGTATCTTGTGAATTTTCGCAAAAACTTATTTAGAAATTTTTGGATTAAATGAGTGAGGTTTGAGTTGAATGGTTTTATATTGGAAAGGTTAGAGTAGAATTTTTGTGATTCGATTATTTTTATATTGGATAGGGTCAATAAAATCTTAAATGGGTTGAGTATGGGTTAATCTTAACCTAACACATAGACCCGAATCGCCAACCCTATTTTAAAGTATGGTTTGAGCATTTTAACAATCAATCTAGAATATAATTACGCTTAAGCTTCACCTAAAGGTGATTGGTTAGGGAGGTAGCACGAATGACTATGGCATCCTTGAATCTCGCGTCTCCTTTAACAACCATCCTTCTATTCGAAATCAGTTATTTCCCTCCTGAAATTTCATCCATAACTACTCTGCGCATCCCAATGGTCGTATATGGGGTTCTCTTCAACCCACCCTGACCTCCCTCTCCCCTCTCCATACTCCGCCCAAGTGATGACATGCAAAATTACTTATTCGGGCTTCACCACCTTCACCCTCTCTATTGTGTACGGAAGTAACAACCCTGTGCTCATATCATATCTTTAGTAGAACATCATTAACCTTACCCGTAACCTCTCTAGCCCTAGGGTGGTTGCGGGGACTTCAATATCATAGTCTATGCCAAACACTGACTGCGCTCCTACACCCCATCTCCTATAGACTTTCGTGAATTTGCGGACTGTGTCTCCAGTGCTAAGTGTTAAGTGGTGAAATAATGCTATTTTAAGGTCTTTATCCACCTTTATTTTACTTGGTGCATAATCTATTTCACCACTTAATAGAGTGTTTTTGTGATTAAAAGTGAACTTATATAGTTTGATCTATTGATAGGTAAAAGCTCATTTTGGGCATACTTTTGGGTTCTTTTAGAGCTAGTGGAGTGCATCAATAGATCCTCAATCTTTCAAGCTTTCCAACACCACAAACAGGGAGCAATTCCGAGCCACAACAAAGATTCTAGGCCCCGCACAAGTTGGAGAAAATCACTATTGGTCCCGACCGACCCTAGGACCGACCTTGGGAGGGTCGGTCGGAAGTTCCGGAGGCCGAAATTGCAAATTTCAGAAGCCGAAAGCTACTGTAATCGACCGATCTTAGGACCGACCCTGGTTAGGTCGGTCGAGCTTAAAAATGTCACGTGCTTCCCTCACCAGAGAGTCCAACCAACCCACGAGACTGACCTTGGCAAGGTCGGTCGGACAGAAAATCTACCCAGATTGATGTTTTAAAATGTTGGATTTTGGGGCTTCCTACCTCATTCTTGACCACCCATGATACCAACTAGAAAGAGGAGAGAGAGAGAGGCAAAATAAGGAGAAAAGAAGATAAGAAGAGAAGGAAGAAGAGATTGAAGATTCAACCTCCATTGAAGCTCAAGAACTCCTCTAATGGCTATTTCTCTCTCTTTCCTTCTCTTTCCTCTATTAATGGTTGAGTAGCTTCATTTTGTGCCCTAGGATGAGGTTTGACCCTAGTTTTACACATTGAATGCTTATGACCGAACTCATTGAATGCTTTTGTGTTATCGCCTTCAATATCAATTAATGCTTTAATTTGATCAACTATGGCATTTATGGTGGTTTCAGTCAATACTTGAGCTTGAGTTTGGAGCTAGACCAAAAAGGGGGTAAACCCTAACTTTTGCTCTCTTGCTTTTGGGGGTAAAATCTTAGGGCTTTTTTAAGAGTTTCTGCTTAATGCTACTTAGTGACTTAAACCTCCTTTAATTTAGGGGTTTGACTAAATTGGTAAGAATTAGGTTTCCCATGATTTGGGGATTCATGAATTGAACTCTAATAGACAATGAGATAATGAGTTATGGTTATCAGATTCTTTGTGTGATTTAGGTGATTCCACACTATCCTAGTGTGGAGGGTGATTTTTTTGGTATGGGGGGTCTATCTAAATATGATCTGACTGAAAAGTATGGATCCTAAAAAAATGTCATTCTGTGGAGGGTGAAAACCCGTTATTCTGGCATCCCTCAAATACCTACTAAATCGTCCGTCTTTCCCAGAAAGCATAAAGGGGAGTACAAGTGTGCACTACACCCGCTCTCAATGGGCTCCACGCGGACTTATTCCCTAAGGGCGGAAATTGACTAGAGTCGCCACCTAGTTTGACCTAAGGAACTAGGAAGAGAGGAGAAGGGTTCTAAGAACCGTTGATTGACTCTAAATTATTGCCTATGGATGGGGCTTATTTGGTCATTTATAGAGATTCTATTGTGGGTTCGCATTGGGTTACACCCCTTAGAAGTGGCAACGACCTCGACTTCGGATTGGTGCCCGAGGAAACCCCGGCCTCCAATTGTCGGGATTTTCTTCTTTCAAAACCTTATTAAAGAGATTCATTTAAAAGCCGAGGATACGATTAGGATGAGAAGAGAGAGAGAATGAATGAGGTGGGCCATTCTACCAAGCTAGCACCATGAAGAGGAAATTGGGGAATTTAGATGAGTATAGAATGAAGATTTGGGAATAGTTTGATGTTGAGTGAATAGACAAGACTTGGAGTCTAATGGTTAGAAGTTTGTGGGAGCCAAAGAAGGTTTGAGTGTTTGAGAGATATGAGAGTCACCTTAGAGGGGAAAAAGAGTTTTTTGTTTGGAATGGGGTCGCACCCTGTGTGGGCTGCCTACGTACTCAACTCCTTGTTGAGATCAGACCTTACGTAGTTCATGGTTTTTGGGTTTTGGAAGTTTTGATGTTTGTGGAGTTTAAAGATATTTGAGGTGTTTGATATTGAGAAGGGTTAGGAGTTTCGAGAAGTTTCGGGTTTGGGATGCTGGTCTGTGAGACGTTTGAAACCTTGAGATGTCGAAGTCTGTGAGATGCTCGGGTCTGTGAGACATTCGCATCGTTGGAATGACAAAGTCTGTGAGACGCTCGGGTCTGTGAGACATTCAGAGTGTCAGAGAAATTTGAATGGAATTGAAATTATATTGAAATCAAAGTTGAATTGGAGTTGAATGAATTTTAATTTGAATTGGAGTTGAGATTGACTTGGAATCTAATTGAAATTGGAATGATTTTTTTATTGGAATTGGATTGGAATTGAATTGATTTGGATTGAATTGGAGTTGAATTTGAATTAGAATGGAATGAATTTTGAGTTGAATTGGAATTGAATTGAAATTGAGATTGAACTTGAAAGAATTTAAAATTGAATTGAATTTGAATGAACTTGGAACTGAATTTGGAATTGAATTGATTTTTCAATTTGAATGAATTCGGAATTGAATTGATTGAATTGAAACTTAACTGAATTTGGGTAGAAATTGAATTAGATTAACTTGATTTTTGGATTGATTTTGAAGTGGAATTGATTTTATTTTGGGATGATTTATGAATTGAATTATGGGCTGAAACGGGACTGGGCAGGGGTTAAAATTAGCCCAAGTTTAGACCTTAGAAATTGAACCAGATTTGGGTTTTTGAAATTGAGCCAACCATGGGCCTTAAAAGGGCCTCGGGTTTGGGCCTAGAAATGGGTCTTGGGTTGAATTGACTATTGGGCCTCAAATTGGAGTTGAATTGTTGGGCCAAGTTTGGATTTTGGACCGAGTTTGAAGGAGGGTCGGATTTGGGCCTTTTGATTTGGGCCTGAAATAAGGCATCAGTTTGGGCCTGAAATTTGGCATCGGTTTTGGCCTCAAAATAGGCTGATTTTTGGGCTTTAAATTGGATTGATTGTTGGGCCTTAAAATTGGGCTTTATTTGACTGATTTTGAAGTAGGAATCGTCTTTTTGGATTTTGAATTGATTGTGAATTTTATTCTTATGATAATTGATTGTTTGGAAAGTTTTTTTTTACTAGGAGAGATGTTTCCCACAAACAGTTACTACGACCCTCGGGTACTTCGACCTTAATGTGGGTACACCTATGAACAATCATAGTGCTTTTCTAAAATGACCCACATAAAGTTGTGGGTCTGACCCAGACTCAAGGGTCCAGAAGGCAACTTATGGGCTTTTCTATGGTCAACCGAACATGTAGTTACTAGTGAACAAGGCCCTGTACCCTCAACAATTATTACACAATGGAGACGGGTAATGTAAATGACGACAATGTCAATAAACATGGCAAAAGGAGATAAAATTGAGTTCAACTCATATAGTCCCAAGTGTAGTTCAACTACAACCAAGGCTTAGTAGGTAAGCATTATTCTGAGATAAACATGAGAACAGTTTACTAATTGGATGAGATATATCTTAGACAGTCTAGTCACTCCAAATACAAAAGGAAGTTCCATGTTACCGCATTAAAGCCATTTTTATCAAACCTCGGTCAAAAGTTTTAAAACTTCACCTGTAAATCAAAAACAACCTAATAGACATATTAGACCCTTTTATTTAACTCCCTCCCATATTTTTTGTTTCCAGGCGCAAAAACACATGCTAAATCGAACCTAAGCTAATGGTAATACAACACTTTTCACAGGGTAAAAGTCAAGAAGGAGAGTAAATAGTAGTAAGATGGGAAAGCGAAGAATTCCCTAATTCACCATAAAGCCATGATAGAGTAAAAATGCAAACCATCAAAAGAGAGACAGAAATACAATGCCATCGGAAAGAAACAAGTAGTAGGAATTCATAAACCACCAAAAGCTCTTTCAGAATGGGTCTCGGTTCTACACACGAACAAGCCTTGAACCCATGTTGGTTGTGGTCGAATTCAAAACACAGGCAGTCGCAAGACTTACCCTCAAACAGATCTCGGGCTAATAGATTAGGCAACCGGAAAAGGATGGAATCTCCTGTAAAATTAAGCACACAACCAAAGTAGACATACCATATTAGTCCAAGAGTACAATAAGATAAACAGAAACGGTAGATGATGAGAAATGTGAGAGGATAAAATAGGCCCTACTACACATCGATTTCTAGCAATACGAATCCTCTTCACAGAAGACGAACACCTCTGGGATTTTCGACCCTGTAGGTTGGAGGCTTTGCTCGTACAAAACATAAGTGGCAATAACAGTGATCGCCAAGTCCAAAAAGGGAAGACGATGAACATTTCCAGCCAAAAACTTAGACAATACGAACGAAAACACATGTTAGTTCCTGAGAAAAATTGAATTGATGAAATGGAACAAAAAATGAAACTATAACCAGTGGATGCAACTACTGCTCCTATATATCGATAAGGCAAATGTCGAACTTCAAGCTGGGGCTAACGTGATTCGCTTCATTTCAACCCATAGAGAACATAGAGACTATAAAATTGAAGACGTGCACACTTTGGAATCGCTTCAAGCAAGGAATCCGAATCTCCATGTTGTCACCATGTGGTCATGAAATCTCAAGGTTTTCTATTGTCTTCGGCGTGGTGAAGAAAATGAGGGAGGCGCTAAGCGGTCTTGTTCGCCAGTTTGGGTTGCAAATTAACATAAGTGTGAAAATGGAGTCTATATAGAAGGCTGAGGAGATGGGTGTGGCTGTTTTTCAGGTTTATTGGTTGTTTTGGGATGAAGATGGCCATGGAAGAGAGGGAGAGGATCTTCGGTGATTATTTGGATTAATCGAGGAGGAGATTGTTCTTCTGGTTTCATTTTTTTGAAGGTCGAGAGGAGTGAGCTCTTCGTTTTCAGGAATGGAGAACCAGAGAGAAAGGATTCAGGAGATAGAGTGAACTAATGGTGGCCATCGGGTCCGGTTCTACCCGGAACCGGCGGTTCTACCCGTAACCGATTGGAACCGAACCGCAGGGAACCGTGGAATCGAACCGTAACCGACCGCCTCAGCCGGTTTCCGAATACGAATACATGTTTTGAGATTCGGGCCCGAACCGGAACCGGAACCGCCTGAACCGCCTGGAACCGTCGTCGGATTCGTAACCGGAACCTGCCCCGTACCGGTTGAAGTTTACCGTTGGGTTTTTAAAATGTACCTCTTAGTAGTTGTACTGCTTTTCCCTTATTAGGTTTTCCCAATGGATTTTTACCTAATAAGGTTTTAATGAGGCAGTGAATCATATAATAAAATCTCTTTGTTTCCTTATTTTTTGTAAATTCAATAAAAATTCCTAAGTCTTTGTTTCTTACACATTTAAGATTATAAACTTGAAGAATAACCTATCTAGGAGTAAAGTGGATGAAAGAGCAACGTGTGCACTCAAACGGATCTCAAATCGGAGCTAAAACAAAGCAACTGGAGCCGATCGAATCTTTCCAGAACCGGTCGGTGTAACCGATCAGAACCGAAACCGGAACCGGCTGAACCGCCGAACCGTTTTTTTGACCGAATCCGAAGCGAATCCAGATTTCACCGAACCGGACCGTACCGGAACCGCCCAGACCGGTTCCGAATACGAATACCATTTTCTGGAACCGGAACCGGTGGAACCAGAACCGGAACCGGTGGAACCGGACCCGTGGCCACCATTAGAGTGAACCATGGCTACTATTTCCCTCTTTAGGTCTTTAACGTGTCGTTTTATAAAGGAACGGTAGGGTTTGAGAGTGATCAGACTAGGCTGGAAATTTGGGTTAGAGAAAGAGTCAACCAGAACGGGCTTCAGGAAGATAGGCCTCTTGGAGCTCCATGGGCCATGGCGGGTTTGACCAGATGTTGGGGTCTAGTTTGACCGAGGAAGATGAATATGGAGATATAAAATAAAAAAACCCAATTTGTATGGGCACATAATCAATCTCGGGGGAAAAATAAAACTACCCAATGTCTTTGCAAGTTTTGAACCTAACATTTGTAAGTAGCTAGGTGAGCACACTAACCAATTAAGCTAACAACACAATTTGATATACAAATGTGAGAAAAAAAATACTACAGTTCCTATTCGAACTGAATTACTCTACATTTAAATATAAACATACAATAAGAAGAAATAGTTTTATCTAACAAAATGAATTGTTTTCTTCCTAAGAGTCATGAAATTGTGGAATTCAAATAATAAAATACAAAACATAATAAAATATAAAATAAACGAAATAACATAATCGTAAGTATATGAAATAATGAAATAGTACTAGTATGACGATTGCGAAAATATAAACAAGTGCAATAAAAATGAAAATTGAGCTAGATACATATAAGTGGCATTAAGATGAGATGGAATCAGCAAAATAATACTAATAATTACAATCATAAAGTACTACGAGTAATAATAATACATACATAAAATAATGAAATAGTACTAATAAAATGGTAAAAAAAATATACAAATGAATGTAACAAAAATGGAAACCAAGTTAGATATGTACGAATAGCGAAAAATAAGATTGATAAATAAGTAATAGAACTAAATAAAATAAGCAACAAATGAGGTATACATATAGAAGTAATAATGGTAAAAGACGCATAAAATGATAGAAATGATACTACAAAATAATAAAAATAAATCTTAGATGACAATTAAAGTAGCAATAAATAGGATAGAGAGTAGCAAAATAAAAAAAACTGAATAGGGAAGCAAATAGGCAACGAGACAAAAGGGATGGGCTTAAAACCAGATTGTCATCTGGAAATTCCTTTTCGGAAAATCATTTTTTTCCTGAAATGCTTTGAAAAATGATTTAAAATTTTTGTCATAAAATGATTGTTTCATTTTGGCATGCACATTGATATGTTTTGAAAAAGAAAGGCGGCGACCTCTCTTATTTTATTCATTATTTTATAATTTACTTTATGGGGTGAGAATTTTTGGTGTCTACACCTAGGAGACTTTTCCACCCATTCCATCAAACAAACAATTTACTGTTTTATTGCTTTTCCATTTACAAACAACTAATCTTGCCTCCGGCTAAACCCCCGTTTACTGTTTTTATTTGCACTTCACTAAAGTACCGAAGCTTGGGATTTAGAAACCAATTTCCTTGTGGATACGACACTTGTTATATTGTAACGAATTGGGTGCACTTGCCCATTTTAGCTAGATCTTTACTATTATGTTAGTAATTATCCCAACAAGTTTATGGCGTCGTTGCCGGGGAAATTGATAGTTTCAATCATTTCACTAGTTTCGATATTTTAGTTTTTATGTATTTAGTGCTTTTATCTTGTTTATTTTATTTTGGTTATTTGTGTGTTTAGTTGTTTGTCTATATTCTTACCTTTCCTACTACTTAAGAGCATTTGGTTTTGGTGTGGTTTAGGTACCTTTTGTTTCCTCGGTGTATGCCAAACACTCAAGCCATGGGATTTCCACTAGTTAGTCCGAGATCCGAACTCGATCGTTCTTTGTTGCGAGCCATCCAGACTTTAAAAAATCCAATCATGGCTGATCAAGAACCGGGAATAGAAGATAACGGGAACCCACAACAAATGACTCTCAAAGACTACAACCAGCCAGACACTGAAGGGAGACCTTCAGCCATAGTCCTACCAGAGTTGACGCTTCAAGAGGCTGGACAATGTGTATTCAAGACCCACTACATCACTACTGTTCGAGACTTAGGAAAATTCAGTGGAGCAAATCCCGATGAAGCTCCCAATCACCTAAGTCTCTTCCTTGACTTTTGCAACTCTTTTGGTAAATCTGGTAGAGTCAACGAGAGGATACGCTTGTAGCTCTTCCCTCATTCACCTTCAGACGCTGCATCGAAATGGTATAGGAGTTTGCCTTCAAAGTCAATTCACACTTGGGCACAATTGGCTCAAAATTTTCTTACCAAGTATTACCCCACGAGTAGAATTAGGCAATTGATTGGAGAGATCAATACCTTTTGCCAAGAACCGGGGGAGACACTATATGATGCTTGGGATCGATTCAAAGACATGTTGATAAATTGCTCCCACCACAGCTTGGATGACCAATCCTTATGTCTATCCTTCTGCAAAGGTCTTGAAGATGCAAATAGACTCCTTACGAACTCCTCAGCTGGAGGGAGCTTCATGACTAAGTCACCTCAAGAGGGGATGGAACTCCTAGAGGTGATGACTAGTAACATAAGACAATGATCTAAGCTAAAGGGAAGAACTCCAAGAGCAGCGGGTCTCCTTCACGTTGAGCCCACCGACCACCTCTCTGCTCAATTATCTTCACTCACAAAAATGGTGGAGAATCTAGCTATAGCTCAAAAAGAAACAACAAAATCTATAGCTTCTTCATCATCTGCTTCAGCTTCTCCTTCAATCCAAGAGGGGTGTGCAATTTATGCGGGTCCTCACGAGACCCATTTTTGTGAAGGCAAAGCTTACGCCGATCCACATGAGGATGTAAACTTTGTAGGCAACCGCCCTGAATACAACTACAACCAACAAAATGCTCCAAGGAGGAACCATCCAAACTTCTCATGGAGAAGTAATGACCAAACCCAAGGGGGATCAAGCAATGCCTCCAACAATCCCATAGGATACCGGTCACAAGAGTCGTCTCAAATGTCTAACCACAAATGGGTTACCTACCACAAGGAGCACCTCCGGGCTTTCAAAAACAACATCAGCAACCTCCCCCCCTTCCACGGATGCTAATGCCGAGCTAAGAGACATGATGAAGAATCTTGCCTCGGTTGTGCACACCAAGGCGGCTGATTTGGATGCTTTTAAAGCAAGGAAAGAAGCCACCAACAAAAGGGTTGAAGCACAACTTGAAAGCATCTTCCAACAACTTGCTCAAAGACCACCGGGTGTTCTTCCAAGTCAAACCAAGCCCAACCCAAGAGAGCAAGCAAAAGCGGTAACATTAAGGAGTGGGAGACTACTTGACCATCATGTTCGCAAGAGGACATGGAGTCCCAAGAAGATGGAGCACAAGAAGAAGAGCAAGATATTATTGAGGAGCCCCCATCTCCACCTAAGGAAGTTTCCAAGGAGAAGGAGTCTCCTGAACCCTCTACTTCTACTACTCTTGCAAAACATATTCCCTCTCTTCCTTTTCCCAATAGAATCAAAAAGAAAATTTGGATGAATAATTTGAGAAGTTTCTAAGCATTTTCAAGAATTAAACAATTAACATTCCTTTTTCTGATGCTTTGAAACAGATGCCAATTTATGCTAAATTCATAAAGGACATCATTGCAAACATGAGATCGTTGGAGGAAACGGAAACCGTTCACCTCACTGAAGAAGTCTCAGCGGTTCTACAAAGAAGCCTACCTCCAAAGCTTGGGGATCCCAGTTTACCTGTCGTTCCTTGCTTTATAGGTGAAATTGATTGTGGTAGTGGGATATGTGATTTAGGTGCTAGTAGAAATCTTATGCAACTCTCAACTTTTAATAAGCTTGGAATCAGTAAATGCACTCCCACTCCCATACAGTTGCAATTAGCGGTTAGATCTTTGGTTATCCCTAAGGGAAAGGTAGAGGACTTGGTAGTAACTGTTGGAACATTTGTTTTCCCAGCTGATTTTATTGTGATAGACATGGAAGAAGACAAGAGAGTACCACTGATTCTGGAAGACCTTTCATGAGAACTGCTAGGGCCCTTATAGATGTGGAGAAAGGCAAAATAATTCTGCGCCTTCATGATGAAAAATTAGAATTCGACATGTCTAAAGTAGTGAAGAGGCCCTCACAGGCTGAGACTGTTTTTGCTATTGATGTTGCAGATTCATTTGTGCAGGATCATTCTCTCTCTCTCTCTCTCTTGTCAAACATGATGCTCTTGAATTGGCTTTGTTTGAGGCTTGTGTTGAACAGGAATTTCACCCAGAAATGACCTAAGTGGTGGCTGAGTTAAATAGTAGATTTGTTTTCCATAGAACATGATATCCACCACCCAAACCATTGGAGTGCGCTGCTTAGAAGCCGTTACCCTCGGTTTAGAAGCCTCCCATTGTGGAGATGAAACCTCTACCCTCTCATCTCAAATATGCTTATTTGACTGACCCGTGTGTTCTGCCTATTATTATTTCTTCTTCTTTGACAGGTGCACAAGAGGAATGTCTGATGAGGGTGCTTCGAAACCATAAACGGGCTATCCGGTGGTCTATAGTCGACATCAAGGGAATCAGCCCACATTTCTGCACCCATCAGATATTTATGGAAGATGACTACAAGCCGTTGGTCCAACTTCAAAGAAGGCTCAACCCGAACATGAAGGAGGTGGTCAAGAAAGAGGTTCTCAAGCTCTTGGATGTGGGGATTATTTATGCCATCTTCGACAGCAAGTGGGTGAGCCTTGTGCAAGTAGTTCCAAAGAAAGGATGGGACACTATCATTCCCAATGCTAACGGTGAGCTGGTGTCTTAGAGGACTACCAATGGGTGGAGAGTTTTCATTGATTACCGAAAGCTGAACACAGCCACCAGAAAAGACCATTTCCCTCTCCCATTCATTGATCAGATGCTTGAGAGGTTGGCGGGGAAAGACTACTATTGCTTCCTTGATGGCTACTTCGGATATCTTCAAATCCCCATAGCTCCTGAGGACCAGGAGAAGATGACATTTACTTGCCCCTACGGAACATTTGCTTACACCCGGATGGCATTTGGGCTATGCAACGCTTCGGCCACATTTCAGCGATGCATGATGTCGATCTTCTACGACTTCCTTGAGAAAAGTATAGAAGTCTTTATGGATGACTTCTCTATCTTTGGCCCCTCCTTCGACACTTGTTTGGACAACCTTGAGGGTATCTTGATCCGGTGCGAAGAGACCAACCTTGTGCGAAATTGGGAGAAGTGTCATTTTATGGTAAGAGAAGGAATTTTCTCGGGGCACAAGATCTATTCAAAGGGTATTGAGGTTGACAAGGAAAAAATTGAAGTGATCGAAAAGCTACCTCCTCCGACATCCGTGAAAGATATTCAAAGTTTTCTAGGTCATGCCGGGTTTTATAGAAGGTTCAATAAAGACTTCTCCAACATCTCAAAGCCTCTCTGCAACCTCTTGGCCAAGGATGAGAAATTTGAATTCACCGAGGAGTGTCTTAACGCCTTCAACACCCTCAAACAATGTCTTATCTCTACACTCATTGTGGTATCCTCCGATTGAAGTCCACCACTTGAGATCATGTGCGATGCCAGCAACTATGCAGTGGGGGCGGTCCTTTGTCAAAAGAAGGAAAAGATATTGAGGAGTATCTACAATGCTAGTAGAACTCTCAATGATGCCCAAAAGAACTATGCCACCACCGAGAAGGAGCTGTTAGTAGTGCACACCGACCATTCAGCGCTAAAGTATTTGTTCAACAAGGGTGATGCAAAGCCTAGACTTCTCCGATGGATTCTTCTCCTTCAAGAATTTGAGATAGAGATCCGGGACAAAATGGGTGTGTAAAATGTTATAGCAGATCATCTCTCCCGAATGGAGGCCCCTGATGATGGTGTGCCAATCAAAGAATTTTTTCCCGACGAGAGCATCTTCATGATTGCGGAGACCGGTGACCCTTGGTATGCGGACTTTGCGAATTATTTGGCAAGGGGGTGATCCCACCAGAGATGACCTATCAGCAAAGAAAGAAACTCTTCTAAGACGTTAAAAGGTATTTTTGGAAGGACCCTTTTCTTTTCAAAGTTTGTGCTGATGAGGTGATCCAAAGATGTGTGCCCATGAGTGAAGTTCAGGAAATTTTAATCCATTATCACTTAGGAGCCGGTGGACACCATGGTCCGGCACGAACAACAGCCAAGGTTCTTCAAGCCAGGGTTTTTTTTGGAAAACCCTCCATAAGGATTGCCACTCATTCGTTGCCTCCTGTGATCAACGTCAGAGGCTCGGGAACACTTCATGAAATACCCCTACTTAATTAAACATGATTTAAACATATAATTAATTACATTAAGGCATGTAACAACTTGTGAACGAACGAACAATTAAATTTAGTACGAGCATATACATGTCTGAAAATATGACGACGTTACATATTAATACGGTCACGTACATATATATGGACATATACACAACGTTACAATATTATAACGTTGTACATATAACTAGTAACGTGACATGATGATATAGTCGCATTGGCACATATGACCGAAAACATATAGCTAAAACACGACAAATAAAATAGTCGTACCCGTATATAAGTATAATCAATAACGTGACATAACAAAATAACCGCATATATATATGTACACATAACTAGTAACGCGACATTTTAATACCGTCGCATATATACAAGAAATAGGCATAAACATGCTGATACAAAAGAAAAAGAAAAAGAGCAAGCATGCTCTAGCCGGGATTCGAACCCGAGACCTTTCGTATCATTCCCGAAGCCTTAACCGGATGAGCTATGCTCGAATTCAATAACTAAGACTAACGAATTGAAACTAGTACTGATTCCACTAAGGCAACTACAAAAAAAAACCCAAACACACCCCTCTGTCCATTCCCTGTAACATCGGGAATCTGGAAAACAACCACCCAGAGCACCACGCTCCATTTTACTCTATATGTAACCTGAAGCAACGGGAGTCAATCTTGGGTTCGGTAAAAGGAATTCCAGCAAGGACATGCGCACCAAGGCTGTCTTGATACAACCCTTCCACATAGAAATCTGTTCTGGTTCGAACTCTCACAAATTCCCATTGGAACTTGCCACCATTAACGAATAAGTCATCTCCTACATTAGCCTTGTACCACTGGGTTAATAGAACACTCAGACCAGCTCTTTCTCTGCACGCTTGCATGCCCACGCTATTACTTGTCGAGAACTTCATTCCTTTCCTTGTTGACTTTCCCTGCGTGAAGTGAACTCCAAGCCTTGGTCTCTCCTTTCCTGCCTGGTCGATCTGAAGTTGAGCCCCTGAGAAGAACAACAAAAAAATCTGGAGCATTGTAGCCCAGGAACCAACAGGTAAAAACTGAAGCAAATATACTCCCTCTGTTGGTTGCCCGAAAATCCAAACATGTTGTTTCAGTCTTTATTCCTTCTTCTGTCCTCATGTCCGAAATTCTCTAATTGCTTAACTCACTTCCTCCTCAAGCGTTGCTTGACTCCACCAGGAATTGTAACTCATGAAGAGTGCATCAAGATCCCATGCATGATAACTCAATTCTGTTTCAAAACAAAAAAAAACACAATCAGGTAAATCTCTTATCGATTTTCCAATGATATGTTACCTGTTTTAACCGGCCTGATCACTTGGGAAAACTTTCTCAGCTGATGTCGAGTGACCAAGAAGTTGAAGTCCCATTGGCACCAAAGGATTAGTCAAAGAGAAACTGTCGAGACACTCAACTGGTGAGTTAACCCTAGCCTAAAACCATAATCAGAAAATAAAGCCAAACTGTCAAGTTCAACTGTTAAGTATTTTGGGATTCAGTAAAGGTTGTTTCTTTTTATAGATTATTTATGAACTTAAATACAACTAGTACATTACTAACACACCCAGCTAAGTCATAAGCACGTTAGGGAAAACTAAGGAAAAAAAAATTAAACCACAGAAACAAACAACAGGAGAGAGCTTGCATCAGTGCATGACAACAATTTCAGTATTTTAAGTTCTGTATAAGAGACTTTCAGAAACATAGTCCAGGTTACTTTGGGGTTTTGTTTTGGGTCTATCCACGATTGAAACTTGATGATATACTTAGTTAGTGGGAACCAGATCCATTAAGGAAACAAAAAAAGACAGAATAAGATAACAGAAGAGAAACCTGCATTAGTTCCTCAGGTTATCAGGCTCTTATGCTACAGTGTTAGTTTCTAAAATCCTTGTGTCTCTGTATAACTCTGTTACCGAGAATCAGAGAGTTGTAATGGTTGTTGAGAGCCTAAAACTATAATATGGTACATAAATGAATCACTAAACAAGTTGGGAAGATAAGAGATGGGTTAAATAGCATAAACAAAATAACAAAAGAAAATTCAGCAGTTTCATGGTTCAGTTTCTTCCCAGTTTAGTATCTGGACTTCTGTAACATTAACAATATTATTTTGGGTCTGCTTCGAGACTGAAACCTTAAGAAAACACTTAACCTAGTGGCTAGGTAATGAAGGAGAAAGTGAAAACCAGATCAATAGATGAAAAGAAAAAAAACAGAAGGGGAAAGAAATACCAGTTTCAGGTTTCAGATGTGTTTCAGGTGGTTCAGGTTCCTAGTTCGGTATGAGGGATGTACTGTCACACCTGCAAAGTTGTTTGAGGTTGTTTTAAAGTTGAAACAATGCTGATACATGTAGTTAGTTGGTTAGAAAAACCTAGGGGAGTCATTTGACATACTAAAACAGCAGGAAAATATATATATGTATATCAGTCCATGGTTTCAAGTTTACAGATTTCCTAGCTTCAGTGCTACAACCTTTTGGTAGCTGTAGCAGATTGGTTTTGGGTCTGTCTTGAAGTTAAACCCTGAATAAACCCGTAACTATTGGATAAGCAGTTCGGGAAAAGAGACAAAAGTTAGATGAAAGAACAAGAAGAGAAACAGAAGAAAAGATATTAGACTTGTGCTTCTGTTTTGCAATTTTCTTTTAAGTTATGTATAACTGTGTGCAGAGGGATTGCCCATGTGGTTTGGGGTCTGTGTCACAATGAAAACTGGTAATACATTTAACTAGGCGGGCTATCAGGTTGAGGAAAAATTTAAAGGCAGGATTGATGAACAGACAGAAGGAAATCTAAGAGAGAACATCAGGTGATTTGTTTCAGTTTCCAGAAGTTTATATTGCAGTATAAGAAGTGCATCAATGGGATTAACAGGAGGGACTAGGAGGTTTTGGTTTTAAAAGATAGCAAGAGCCTTTAAGTAAGTGAGTGAATGAGCTAGAAGTCAGATTTAAATAACAGGAAGAAAGCAACAAAAAAGGGCAGGATTAGTCTTCTTGATTTCATTTTATCAGTCTCCTGGTTTTTGTGTCAAGAACTTTCGGGGGCATTATCTAGGCTATTTGGGACTGTTATTGAATTCTAAAAACCTCATAACACACTTAGCTAGAGGGGTAATCAAATTGAGGGAAAAGTCAAAAACAGTTAGGAGAATCACAGAAGAGAATAGAGGGAGGAATATCAGATTCTGTTGCTACAGTTTTATAGTTCTTTCTGAGAGTTGAGTTTCGGTATAACAATATCTCAGAGGGTTTTATCCTGCGATTATGAATCTGTTTTCCTAAAGCTAAAACTAAAAGAAAACACTTAATTAAGTAAGTAACTACTTGGGAAGAATTGAAAACAGACTCGTGAACGAACAGAGAGAAAACAAAAAATATGAACTATCAGGTTCATATTTCAGATTCTTGGTTTCTGCGTAAAGAGTTCTCTGGGGCATTGTCTAGGCTATTATGGGTCTGTTCTTGAATTCTAAAACTCTAGAAGACACTTAATCACGTGAGTCAATGAGGTGGGAGATTCGGGAAAATCAAATCAGAGAAACAACAGAAAAGAGTTTACAGCAGTGCATGGTTTCGGTTTCAGATTTTAGTTTCCTGGCTAAAGGACTTTCAGAGTTGATTAACCATGTTAATTTGGGTCTGTGTCAAACTTATAAACTAATAACACACTTGAATAAGTGGGTAAGCAACCCTTACGAAACTAGCACTAAGATTAAGGGAACGGAAAGAAAGTAACAGGAAAGAAATGCAGCAGTCCATGGATTCTGTTTCCAATCAGTTCCAGTTTTAGTTTCTGTTTCAGTTTCAGATCCTTGAAGAGGAGTTACATGAGTTATATTGATGTGTTAACAGATTGAAAATGAACTTAGAATCTTTTAAGTGACTTAGCTAAGAGCGTAAACACTTGGGAGAAATAGGAAGTCAGATTGGTGAGCAAACAGAAAGGCTAGAAGAGAAGATACTAGGTTCTAGGTTGCAGTTTTCTTTTCGGTTCATCAGTTCTGTATAACTGATTACAGATATGTTAAGAGGGTGGTAGTGGTATAACAATAAACTAAAGACCTCACTGAATGAGGGAACTAGACTGTCGTATACATTTACAAGTTAGCAGTCAGTTTAAGCAAAAAAAAAGAAGTTATGCATAGGTTTATGTCTTCAGTTTTCTGAATTTTGGGCGTCTCTGTATAGCAGTGATACAGGTGGGTTATGAGGATTATGCTGGCTTGATAATGGACTTAAAACCAAGCTAATGCACCTAATTAGGTCCGGAGATACTTGAGCAAGATAGGAAATCAATATAATGCAGTGCAAGGAGAAGCTAAGTGGGAGTATGCTTAGAGTTGGTGTTCAGTTTCCCTGAATTGTGTTTCGGTTTTCTCTGAGTTGGGTTCAGTATGACTGAATTTCAGAAGAAGTATAAGTGTGATTCTAGATCAATAATGAACCCCAAATAATAGCTAATAAATATAGCTGGGTTAGCGACACTTGTTGAGGAAGTAAACATCAATTAACTACATTAAAAGTGAAGTTAGATAAGGTATCACATGGGAGTTGTGTTTCAGGTTTGGGAACTGTTGGGGTTCCGTATAATAGGTTTAGGGGGTATTTAAAAGAATATATTATTATGATAATTGCTAACCTATTTAACTAAGGTGGGGATACACCTTAGGCAAATTAAGATCCGTCTTGATTAAACTTGTTCCATGTTGGTGTTTGGAATACTCTAAAACATAACCTAGAGGGAAGGACTTAGTTAACGTGTGAGTTGACAATGTGAATGTCCTAGAGGTAAGATAAACCTAGGGTTAATACTTGGGAAGTTCTGAGGGTTAATATATGATTTTGGTATGATAAAGAAACCTTGAATGAAAAATAACAAGTGTATAATGTAAGGTTTCATACTCCATTGTAAACCGAATATTAACTCACACTACGAGTGAGGAGTTTTTTTAAAGACAACAATAAACGTTATTCGGAAATACCGAACTATACTGTCATGTGGATTGACGCTTAGCATTCCTTGTATTTTTAGATCGCCCTTCCGACGTACGCGCTCGAAAGCTTAAGTGGTCTGCACTGCGCGAACCTTGACACGGTGTACGGTATGTAAAGGGGTTTGATCCGAGTTGTCCTGAGGAATTCCTCGGGCTCGGATTTGTTTGATAAATAACTTGTGTGAATGTATGTATGTGATTTATGTGTGTGATGGGTAGCTATGTATACTGCATTATTTATTTATGCACGAACGTCCTACGAGACTAATACTACATCGACTATAGATCGACTTATACAAAACTACATATGCGAAATGTGTGATTATGACCACCGTTGTCTGACCTAATACGCTAAGTATTACAAGTATGTAGTTATAACCTAAGTAAGACACTTAGGAACGGGACACGACATTGTCGGTCTCTAGAGCTTGACTCGAACGTGAATATTACCTAGAATAATTCTAGGCATGCGTAAGACCCATAGGGCAGCCAACCAATTTAAGTGATGTACTCCATAACTAACACTGTAACTGACTATCTAACTAACGAAGTTAATAGTTGAGTGTGAATGAATGTGATGATGTACCTTAATCCAGACAGTCACTGGCTGCTGGTCGCGCGTAGAGATCTCTTGGGTTATCCCGAATCGGGTTTACCCTAGTTAATCCTGATCGAGCCTAGATAGATCGTTAAGCGGAGTGTGCTACCATTGGCACCAGGCCCTTGGCCACCTAAATGGACGCCTTTACAAAGGCAAAGTGAAATAGTCCCAGAGTCTTCGGATGATCAGGGCAGTGAGCACCTTGTGTGTACGTGGGACTACCGTCCAAGTGAGTATATTCGGGTTGTCCTAACTGACGCCCGACAGTGCTAACCAAAACAAATGATATGTGAGGCCCCGGGGGGCCGAATGTTGTAATACATGATGATGATAAAATACGACGTATGATTACTAATGCTGTCGTGTTGTATGATGTGCGATTGTGCTGTGTATATTTGCAAATGATTGTTTGGATTAGGTGAATGGTTATATAATCATGCATGTTGTTCCAATATTTATTGTGTTTGTAAAATGATAAAACATGAAACCAATCTAATATCAAGACGGTTAAAAATGACAAGTGACCAATAGGGTCCAGATCCGGCATACTCAGCGTCTATCGCTGAGAGTACACTTATTGTGCAGGTTATTGACCTTCGTTGAAGCCGAAGTGCGGGAACAGGGTAGCTAGGGTTACTTTAATTATTGCGTAATAAATTTATTGTATAATAGCATTAGTCAGTGGATGTATGACGGTAAAGTTGTATTTATCTGGGATTTGAATAGATGCTCACTTGTCGACTGTTAAGAATGTGGACTTAGTATGATCTATAGGGATATCTCGTTGTCACAGCGGTTTAGTAATGATGTGTATTTTAGTTGTTGGATTTAATTCTGCTTCGTTATTCGCATGGGCGAGTAACGGCAGGTGACACCCGAGTGAGTATTACTGTTGTGATTTATTCTTCCGCTGTAAGACGCTTTATTTATCTGCTAACATGAGTGACTACTACATGTTTATTTGAGAGGGGTGTTACACTTCACGCAAGCAAGAAATGCCTCTCAACATAATGATCGAGGTCGAGCCATTTGATTTATGGGGTATTTACTTCATGGGCCCCTTCCCATCTTCTTGCTCCAACTTGTTTATCCTTATAGCGGTCGACTATGTGACTAAGGGGGTTGAAGAAATTGCAGCTCCGACAAATGACGTCAAGGTAGTAATCAAGTTCATGAAGAAAAACATTTTCACACAGTTCAGGGTGCCGAGAGCTATATTAAGTGACGGAGGGTCTCATTTCTGCAACAAGCAATTTGAAGCTCTAATGAATAAGTATGGGCCGAGACACAAGGTTTCCCTTCCGTATCTCCCACAATGTAATGGCCAAGCTGAGGTCACCAACCGAGAACTCAAATGGATCCTTCAAAAGACGGTAAACTCTTCAAGAAAAGATTGGTCTATGAAGCTCAACGACGCATTGTGGACATATCGGACCGCCTACAAAACTCATATCGGTATATCCCCATTCCGAATCGTCTATGGGAAGGCTTGTCACTTGCCGGTCGAATTAGCGCATAAATCATATTGGGCAGTGAAAGCCCTCAACTATGACCTCAAGAGCGCCGGTGACGAGAGACGGTTCCAATTGACCGAGTTAGAGGAGATTCGGGAGGAAGCATAGGAAAACAACCGCATCTACAAGGAAAAGGCCAAGAAATGACATGATAAGATGATTGTGAAGCGTGAGTTTCATGAAGGCGACCGGGTTCTCTTATATAACTCAAGGCTAAAGTTGTTCCCCAGGATGTTGAAGTCTCATTGGGCTGGCCCTTTCACTGTCACAAAGGTCACCCCTTATGGAGCTTTTGAGCTGAAAAAGTCAAAGGGGAGACTTTCATGGTCAACGGTTATCGTTTGAAGCATTATTTGGGAGGAGACATCCAAAAGATTGAGGTCAGGCTCTTTACTTAAGAGACCCCCCAGGTTCCTCATAACCCTTACTATGGTCTAGCCAAAGACCTTAAAAATACGGGCGGCTTTCCGGGAGGTAACCTGGACTATTTCTCTCTTTACCTTGCATTATTTTCTTATTTCAATTATGTTAATTAGTTGCTTGTTTCATGCTTTCATTATCGTGTGTTTCTGGTTATTCTTGTGTGTTGGATCAGCTTGTGAATGATGACAAGTGTTTTGAGCAAGAAAACTTACATTTTGGGGAGATTCTGGTTTGATCCGACCTTAGGACCGAACTTGGGAGGGTCGGCGGTTCAATTTTTGCAAAACTAGAAGCTACTGACTTCGACCGACCTTAGGACCAACCTTGGGAGGGTCGGTCAGGTTGAATTTTTCAAAATTAGAGGCTACTGACTTCGATCGACCCTGGGACTGACCTTGGGAGGGTCGATCGAGTCAAAATTTTCAAAATCGTTACCTACTGACTTCGACCGACCTTGCGACCGACCTTGGCAGGGTCGGTCGGGTCAAATTTTTTGACAAAATAAAAAGAAACGCAGCGTTTAGATTGAATATGTCTTCCCCTTCTTTTCTTCTTCCTCACGACGCCAATGGCATTATGTTGAGTGTGAATGTGGAGGTTCTTAGAACCGGGAGAGAGGAGAAAACGGGGGGACTATAGTAATATCCTAATGGTCATTTTAAATCAATTACCAAAGAAAACCAAGCTTGAAAACAAGTTAAAACACAAAATGTGCTTTAAGGAGTCTTAAAGCACGTTTTTGAAAAATTGTCTTGTAAATGAGTTTTGAATGGCTAAATGTCCATCATTACTCTTTAATTAATATGTGTACTATATAGTATCACATTTGGAAGTCTATATCAATGGGAAATCAAAAATTTCACAACAATGTGCCTTGTTTTGGTGAATAGTGAATTAATTAGGCTAGTTATAACATAAGTCTATATAAGTGAGACATTTGGTCAACAAAGACTTAATTACCCTCATTAATAAAAGGGGGCCGGTTTCTTAGGAGGTGAGTCACCACCTTCATGAGTCATTAAGTAAATAAGAAAGCAAATGAGAGTTATAAAGTAAAATCACTATTCACCTTTTACATAAATATCACACTTTATTAGTTCTCTCTCCTCACTTCTTCATTCTCCTTTGTTTTCCCACGGTTTGAGCTGCTCTCTCCCTTCTCCATTCACGTAGAACTCAACCTCCATGAAAACTCCATCTTACCTTGGTCACATCTTACTCATTTTAGCTTCAAATCCAAAACAAAATGCATACTCTACTTAGTTAGCTCAAGCTCCTTCTTTCTATCTTTTCAAAACTTCAAGAGCTTCATTTTGGTGCCAAGTCAAACCACCATTAGAGGAGGAAATTCAAGTTTGGAGACTCCATTGGCATCTTCATTCTCTTAAGGTAAAGAAAGTGTAAGAAAATCTAGGTTTCCACCATTTTCTTCACATGTCCGAAAATATATACTCATGGAACTCCATGTTTATGCCTTGTTCTAGCTTGTTTCTACTCTTCAAAGGAGAGAGGAGGTCCTTCTTGCTTCATATCCAAGTTGTCTTGAGAAACCAAGGTAAAACAATCACATTAATACCTTAAAGCATATTTTTAACCTAGGGTTTGTTCCTTAGGGTTAATGTGTTATCTAGTACTCATTGGAGTCATTGGATATTGGTTGGAATATTGGCAAGGAGATACACATTGGTGACCGAGATTGAACAAAGAAAAACCTAAGGAAGAAAGCTTTTTAAGCTTGTAAAAGAACAAGGTAAATTACTTACCTTAAGATGTCTTGTTGTTTAAGGGAATGGGATTTAGGTATATGATGAGTTTAGTGTAGAGTTTATATTGGGAAGGTGTTATAAAACCTAGGAGAAACAATGACTATACTTGTGAACTTGGGACTAAAGAGCAAATGAGAAGAAGAGATAGTTAAAACAATGTGGAGATGAACTACAAGAAGCATTTTATTTCAATGGGAGCCTTGTTGAGTGTATTCGCAGGTTGAAGGCAAATATATGTGGAAATTCAGTGGTTAAGATTATTGTCATTTAAGGGCCTAAGTGCCAAGCATTTTGAGTTTAAGCAATATATGATGATGTGGTGAAGTTTTAGTGTAGATTGTGTGTTAAGGTGTTGTGATGAGAATTTGTGTGTATTGGTTGTTTGAGGAGAAAAACCATGTGTTAGGAGGTACTATATACTAGAGAACCCATGGCAAAATTTAAAGGAGAACTTAAGTGTTTAAGATATTCTAAGGGGATTTAATGACTAGGGAAATACTAGGATGTTCTATAGGTTGTCTTGATGAAAAAGGGTGAAGTTAAGGTGTTCTAATGACTTATAATGACTTAGGTATCACCATGGAGGATTTAGGAATCAAGAGAATGTATTTGAGTATTTAGGACTTAGGCAAATGTTGGTAAACAACTAGGAAGGAAGTTTAAGTTGTGAAGGAACATTAAGTAAATGCTTAAGAGAGTTTTAGAAAGTGAAAGATGCTTGGGAGATGATGTTATAGTGGTGAGGAAAACATTTGGCATAGTGGTTACATTAGGTATGAACCACCACCTAGAAACCTAGAGGAAAGCATTACAAGTGTTAGCATAATTACAAGGGAAAATGTATAATGATTAAGGTGAAACTTGGTGAATGATTTAATGTGTTTGGAGGATGCTCTAAGGTGGGTTTAAGGGTCTAAATGATGTTAGAACATATTGGATGGCTTGAGGAAAGGTTTAGAGAAGATTTGGCAAAGTTTGGGCATGATTTAGTGGCGTCCGACCCAGGGGTCCGACCCAAGTTTGGGTCGGACGGCCTCTGTTTAACGCCAGGGGAAGGTTCTGGAATGGTCCGACCCAGAGGTCTTGGGTCGGACATGGGTCGGACGGGTGATTTTTAAAGGGCAAATAAGTTTCTGGAATGGTCCGACCCAGAAGGTTGGGTCGGACGTGGGTCAGACATGAGAGGTTTTAGAAGACGGAAAGTTTCTGGAATGGTCCGACCCAGTTGGTTGGGTCTGACATGGGTCGGACATGTAGGGTTTTCCAAACCCGAAAGTTACTGGAATGGTCCGACCTAGAGGGTGGGTCGGACGGTGGGTCGGACGACCCTTAACACTTTAAAAAAAAAAGAAATTTTAAATTCTAAGAATGGTACTAGGTAATAAGGTATACCTTTGGTAGGGTGGTAATGATTGGGACACTAAGAACTTAAGGAACTAAGTTAAGTTAAGTGTAAGTTTTAATGTTTAAAGTTAAGATTGTAAGCTAAGTGGCAAAGACTCGAGAGGTTGTTAAATGGGAATCTTTAGAGATTAAGTGAGTTAAGTAGGTGCAAATAACTAATGACCTAAAAATGAATGAATGTTTTAGGTTTGTGAATTGGGACCCCGAAGAAGGTTAAACAAACAACGATCGGCGGTGAACGGTACAATCCTTCTTGTGACATGCTTGCTAACGAGGTGTCCCTCGGCTTGTGTGCTATCTGTTTAATTGCTATGACTAAAACAAGATAAAGCATGCAACCGGTTATATTTATTCTCGTTGTGTTTGTGTTAGCTTTACACTAACCCACGAGACTTGAGATTGTTACTAACCAAGTTTAGTACTTACTGAGTTAAGAAAGAGTTAAGTTTGATGGTTGTTGGTTAATGCCCGTTAAGGCTTAGCTAGCACATGGTGTTTAAGATGTCTACTAACTGGAACTTGAGTGAGGAAACCCGGGACCGATCTCCGGTCATGCATGCTAAGGAAAAAGGGGGACGGTATCAGAATCAGATCCGCCCTCCGCTTAAGGACTTGTCTTCGGACTTGTAGCCTAGGGCCGGTTGCCGGCTCAGCTACGCTGGACTCCCGTCCAGAGTAGGTGGCATTAAGATGGTGCGGTGGGATCACCTAAATCCCAGGTTCGAATTAAGCTACAACCAATCCCTTCCAGGAAAGGTTTGTATATTGAGATTAAGATTAAGATTAAGATTGAGATAAGGTAAGGAACTGAGATTAAGGAAATGAGGACTAAGGAGGGGGTTACTAACCCACTTGTTAAGGGAACGCTTGAGTCGTTCATTGGTTGTGAACTATATAGGTTCATCTGTGGTTAATGTTATCGCACTTCATAATATGCTTGTGTATGTAATCAATTTCCATGCTATCGACAATTAGTCGTCGTAGCCCCGTTAGCTTGGGGGCCATGAGAGGGTGTACCAGCATTCGTGCTGACCCCCTCGGGGGCTATTTTTACACTTGCAGGTAAGAGACCCATGAGGACGCACTACGAGAGTATGAGCGGTTAGACTTAGGGTGGGATGTTTACTTTGAGTTCGGGTTGCGCCTGTGCACCCGACTGTTTATATTAAACTGATGTAAGTTTGAGATTATGTTTAAGATACTAGTACTCGGTTGGTTGTGGTGTTGTGAATGTTGATGTTTTGAGTTGGATAAGTATTTTGGATAAGTATTGTAAACGTTAAAGCCGGTATATTCTAACGATCAGACCGTGGCAAGGTCCAGGTGTTATTTATTTCTGCTGCGACGTATTCGATTAAGTGTTCAGTTTGCGATAACCACGATAGGCTTTGGATGGGGTGTTACAACTATGCCAAAATTTATATAGAAATCTGCTGTTTTTTTTGCTCTTCAATGATTGATTCTCTGCCAAATTTCTTATGTTATCTCTCTTTACCTTCTAACACATCACCTTTTGTTATTTGTTCCTTTCTTCTTTTTGTTTTTCCTTTTTCCTTTTCGTTTAAATGTTTCTCTGCTGTTTCATCTATCTCTTGACTCTCTTATAGACTTTTTGTATTCAGTTTAGATGTTTGCTATGCTTTTCATATGAACTTCATTTACTTTCGCATTGTTGTACTTTTATAATCTGCACTATGTTTTTGTTTAGAACCTTTGTGACTATTATACTGAGGGACTCATTTATGAGTCCCCTTTTGGGTATCTAACTATAACCTTTTTGTGAATTCTTCGGAATCAATTTTGCACCAAGTTTCTTTTTGGATATGCATTGTAGATATATACACTCCATACACAAGAACTCCTCAAGGATGAGTTAGGGAAAATTCAATAGGAACTCTTACAAAAAAAAATCAATGGTCTTCGACTCCTCCTGTCGGAACCGGCGCTTCAATGACCACGGACACTAGCAAGTGTGGGGGAACCCCGCCAACAAATCATCTATACCAGGGGAGTACTAGTTCTCTACCTCTCTAACATTTACACAATGCATTACACTTTTGTCTACTCTATGCTTAGTGCTTCGAAAAGGTCTTCTGTCTGTTTCCCCTTGAGTTTTACTTTGAACAATGAGGACATTGTCCCATTCAAGTGTGGGGGAGACAACCTTTTCTTTTTGGCGCACTGCTCAATTCCCTCATGCATATCTATAGCTTACATGTAGAAGTTACATTTATAGTAAGCAAGTTTTTCCATGAATTCTTGGAATTTTCCACCAAATTTTTTCAAAAAGTTCTCTCTGAGGAGCTTATTTGGTTTTTTTTTTTTTTTGTTTTTTTTTTTTTTTTTTTGTTTTTTTTTTTTGATTTTTTTTTTTTTTGCGGTGCAACCGTAAATCCCTATCTTGGTGAACTTTTATTTGCTTAGGGGTTCTTTCTATCTTCTCATCTAGGGATTGCTAAGAAGTGCTTCTTAGTGAAAAAATTTTAGAAAGGAACTTGAGAGACACCATAGGTAACCAACAAATGAGAGTTGAGTGTTCATTAAAGCAAGGCAAAATGCCATAACATATTCTTATCATCTCTTGTTGTAAAAGTGAATCAAATGCAAATCTCTATTTTTCCTTTTATTTTTCCCCAATGCCCATTCTTGAGAGAAGTTGGTCATGGTAAAAGTTCTCTAAGTTCCATAATTTGTAAGAACTTGGAAGCACTCTAGATCATACCCCAAAACTCTATATTTTTATTTGCCCTAAGCACACCTATGTCACCATGAGAAGGTTGGTTGCACTCCTCTTGAGATTTTTCACAAATTTTGCTCACTTGAATTCAAAAATTCATCTAAACACTTGCTTGCTTTAAATGTTCCTTATTGTTGTGGGTTCCTAGCTAATTTTGCTTGAGGACAAGCAAATATATAAGTGTGGGGGAGTTGATTAGTGGTGAAATAATGCTATTTTAAGGTCTTTATTCACCTTTATTTTACTTGGTGCATAATCTATTTCACCACTTAATAGAGTGTTTTTGTGATTAAGAGTGAACTTAAATAGTTAGATCTATTGATATATAAAATATCATTTGAGCATACTTTTGGGTTCTTTTAGAGCTAGTGGAGTGCATCAATATATCCCCCATCTTTGAAGCTTTCTAACGCCGCAAACGGGGAGCAATTCCGAGCCACAACGAAGATTCTAGGCCCCGCACAAGTTGTCGAAAAGCACTACTGGTCCCGACCGACCCTAGGACCGACCTTGGGAGGGTCGGTCGGAAGTTTCGGAGGCCGGAATTGCAAATTTCAAAAGCCGAAAGCTACTGGAATCGACCGACCTTAGGACCGACCCTGGTAAGGTCGGTCGAGCTTAAAAATGTCACATGCTACCCACACCAGAGAGTCCGACCAACCCACGAGACCGACCTTGGCAAGGTCGGTCGGACAGAAAATCTGTCCAGATTGATGTTTTAAAATGCTGGATTTTGGGGCTTCCTTCCTCATTCTTGACCACCCACGATACCAACTAGAAATAGAAGAGGAGAAAAGAAGAGAAGAAGAGGAGGAAGAAGAGATTGAAGATTCAACCTCCATTGAAGCTTAAGAACTCCTCTAATGGATATTTATCCCTCTTTCCTTCTCTTTCCTGTATGAATGGTTGAGTAGCTTCATTTTGTGTCATAGGATGGGGTTTGACCCTAGTTTTACACATTGAATGCTAGTGACTGAACTCGTTGAATGCTTTTGTGTTATCTCTTTCAATATCAATTAATGCTTTAATTTGATCAACTATGGAATTTATGGATGTTTCATTCAATTCTTGAACTTGAGTTTGGAGCTAGACCAAAAAGGGGGGTAAACCCTAACTTTTGCTCTCTTGATTTTAGGGGTAAAATCTTAGGGTTTTTTTAAGAGTTTTTGCTTAATCCTACTTAGTGACTTAAACCTCCTTTAATTTAGGGGTTTGACTAATTTGGTAAGAATTGGGTTTCCCATTATTTAGGGATTCATGAATTGAACTCTAATAGACAATGAGATAATGAGTTATGGTTATCAGATTCTTTGTGTGATTTAGGTGATTCCCCACTATCCTAGGAGACTTTTCCATCCATTCCATCAAATAAACAATTTACTATTTTATTTCTTTTCCATTTACAAACAACTAAGCTTACCTCTGGCTAAACCCATATTTACTGTTTTTATTTGCACTTCACTAAAGTACTGAAGCTTGGGATTTACGACACTTGTTATATTGCAACGAATTGGGTGCACTTGCCCATTTTGGCTAGGTCTTTACTATCATGTTAGTAATTATCCTAACACTAAGCTGCATGATCTTGGCTACTATGGGTGTTTTTACACATGGTGGAACAATCAATATGACCATACTTGGGTTATGGGGAAAATTGATCAGGTTCTTGTTAATGAGGACTGGATTTTGGCATTCCCAAATAGTTATGCCACCTTCCTTCCCCCTCTAGTCTCGGACCATAGCCCTATGATTATCGCCCTCCCCCACTCTACCCATCAATAAAGAAGCTTTAAATTTCTCAACCTTTGGACCAAGGACCCCTCCTTCCTTCCCCTTGTTTGTGAAGCTTGGAACACTCGACCAGATGGGGCTCGGTTGCTTACCATAGTTTCAAGGTTGCACCATCTCAAAATTGGCCTCTCTTCTCTCCATAGAACCGAATTTGGCTCCCTCTTCGCTAAATCCCAATCTCTTAGGAAGGAGCTCAACAATATTCAATTGAAGATAGACCTTGATTTCTAGAACCCTTCCCTTTTATCCAAAGAGAAACTCTCCTAAGACATAGTCTCCTCTTGAGGGACAACCATGAGCTTTTATTTCTTTGGCAATTGTCTAAAACCCACTGGCTCAAGTTCATTGACTCTAATACAACCTTTTTCCACAAAGCCATTAAGGCTAGAAGAAAAAAACTTTATCATCTCCATTACCAATGACCTGGGAGAGGTTCTCAAAGCCCCCTTGACAATGAGAATTGCCTTGTCTCTCATTTCCAACATACACTCGGTGCTAGAGTCACCCTCCTCCGCACCCTCTTTGACCTCAACTTCCAGGGTGCTGGATCCATCAAGGATTGGGTCCCCTAATTCAACCTGTTAAGAATGCAGATATTATTTCGGCCTTTTTCTTTATTAGGGATGACAAATCCTTGGGGCCCGATGGTTACACAGCCAAATTCTTCAAAGCGGTATGGAATATCATTTGGGAGGATGTTTGTCAAGCTATCAAAAGCTTCTTTCATAGTGCCAAAATCCTAAGGCAGGTCAACTCCACTCTTATTACTCTTATCCCTAAATTTGATGTCGCTTCCTCCTCGGGGGATTACAGGCCCATATCATGCTGTAACACCCTTTACAAGATCATCAATAAGATTCTGATGGGTAGGCTTAAGGATGCAATTCCTTCCCTTTTGAATGGTAGTCAGGGAGCCTTCATCAAGGGTAGGCTTACTTCGGACAATATCCAGTTGTGCACCTGTTTGATGAAACACTACCGAAGGGCCCATATCTCCCCCCATAGCATGATGAAGATGGATATAAGGAAAGCTTTTGACATCGTTAGCTGACCATTCCTCTGGGAGACACTCTCATTTTTTTAATCCCCCATCCTGAGTTTGTTGGTTCATGCATTGTACGAATACCACTTCCTTCTTGATTAACATCAATGGCTCCCCTTCGGGGTTTTTCAAAGGTGAGCGAGGCCTGCGGCAAGGTGACCCTTTATCCACATACCTTTTTGTCTTGGTTATGGACATGATCTCTCGTCTCCTTGACTAGCTGCACCACTCCCCAACATTAAGCTTCCACTCAGCTTGCAAGCCTCTTCGTATCAGCCACCTTCTTTTTGCTGATAAGCCCTCTTTTTCTATAAAGGTGACCATGATTGTATATCTCTTATGCTCAGTAAATTCAACCTCTTCTCGGAAGCCTCAGCCCTAATGCTTAATCCCTCCAAATCTGACATGTTCCTTGGTGGAGTTAACCCTCATTGTGCGATTCGATTATCAGTGCTACTGGTTTCAACCGAGCTTCTTCCCTTCCATTACCTCAGCATTCCCATTACCGCTAGGAAACCTAAAGCTGCTGATTTCAACCCTCTGATCGACAACATCCATAAAGTTATCACTACATGGGGTGACAAATCCCTCATTTGTAGGTAGGCTTTCTCTCATTCAAAGCTCTCTTTGGTATTTTCGACTTCTGAGCCTTCTGCATTCCATACCCAAGAATGTTATCAAATGCATTATCAAAAAATTTCACTCTTTTATGTGGTCAGGGGATGTCGATCGAAATACCACTCCCCCAATAGCTTGGACTTCCATTACCACTAACAAGAAGAATGGGGGCGTTGGCATGAGAAAAATCCATATATGAAACATGTGATTCATGCTGAAAACTATTTCTGGTATTACTTATGATACCAAACACCTATGGATCCGGTGGATCCATAATTTCTTCTTAGAGGATCATAATATCTGGTTGACCCAAGCTAGAGTGGATGACCCTTGGACCTAGAAATCCATTCTCCATGCCAGAGATTGGTGGATTACATAATGTGGGTCTTTATCTGATGCTTTGTTGGTCCTCCTCTCTTACAATGCTTGCCCCTGTGTCAACTCCTTTTGCAACAATCTATCTCATCCTCCTAGGCCTTTTAGTTGGTATAATATATGTTGGAGAACTTGGTCTACCCATATAACCAAGTTCATTTTATGGGTTACCCTTAGGGGTAGGCTTAAAACCTGTGATAAGCTCTAATCTTGGGGTATCTACTTTTCTAACCGATGGTGGCTCTGTGAGCGTGCTCTAAGGACTAGCCACCATCTTTTTTTTCTTTGCAGATTCTCTTGCAGGATTTGGTGAACTGTATGTGATTGGCTGGGTATCCCACCAACAGGTCTAGCCTTCACAGCTGCATTTACTGGATATCCCGTTACTACAAGTAGGACCGTTCGATAGACCTGGTGAGAAGAGCGGTCATCGTCAATCGTGTCTACTACATCTGGATTGAGATGGGCAAGCGTGTCATGGCCAACCTTGCTCGTGACCCAAGCCAAATTGTGTCTGATATAAAGGTTGCCGCTAAAGCTATCATTCGGACCAAGATCGGAGCATCCAATATAAATTTTGATTGGCCGGATAGGATACTTTTTACATAGCTAGAGGAGATCTTCCCCCTCCCTTTGCCCCTTTTTGTACACACGGAGGGTTCTGGGGATCTTTGACTCTCTCTACTACTTTTGAATGTTGCTGGTGTAGCTATGGCCAAAGGCGGAGCTACATGTAAGGTTAGGAGGGCTTAGCCCCTTCAACCTTTTGAAAAAAAAAATTATATATAGTTGAAAATAATACTCCAATCACAAAAAATAGTGACATTATAAAATAAAAAGATAATTACTATGTAAAGTGAATATGTTAGATTTCAATTATTCTATCATTGACGTGGTTGTTTTTATGTTATTTCTAATCTGATCATTTCCATTCACATGCCACCTTACTAAATGCATATCTTTAATTTTTGGTTTCTTCTAATTACCTTACCCAGTAGATTGTTTGGCGAGCCACATTTTATCATGAAAAAAATATTACAAAGAGGACTTTGCATATCATTGGTTGATTTCATTTATCAATTTTTTTAGGCTATCCCTATATTTGTAAATTTTACAAAATTAGGCAATGTGACATAATAGAACTTTCTTTTGTAGTTTCTTATTTTCATTGCAGCCACTTAACTTCTTAATTATTTGATCACTACCATGAATCTTGTTTACTAATATTTAAAAGATTTTTTTATCAATTAGAGACCATTTTTGTGTTTTTGGGAGTCGAAAGAGTTGGTATATGTCAAATAAGTTTATTTATTATTCTCTCTTATTCTTAATGGATGAGTATTTTCTTTATTTTCTAAATGAAAGATGTTTCCACATTTTTAATCCTGTAATTTCCAACTCTACCCCTGTTTTTCCATCACAATTCTAATTTTGTTTTCCTCAATGATTTCAAAATTTCTAGTGTTCTTATTTGGTATTTTTGTTATATAATAGTGACTTTTAATTTCCTAATATATTATTCTCTATAACGAAATATCTTTGACAATATTACATAGTTTACATATAAACCAAAATACATATTTAACTAATTAAATATTTGTTAACACGTCATTTATTTATAGTTATACAATGTAATTTTTATATATTTTTTTAATAATAATATGTGTTAACATATATTTGGCCCTCTAACAATCAATTCCTGGCTTCGCCCCATGGCTTATCCCCTCCATATATTTTTTGTAAATCTTTTGATATCTGATACATATGTTCTCCTATGTCTCTCATTTGTACAGTCTCTTAGTATGTTAATATATCCTTATCCTTACAAAAAAGGGAAAATTCACGGGATACCACTAAAATTTTTGTTAATTCACAAATATCATAATTTAAAAAAAAAAATTCGTATACCACAAAAATTAATTTTAATTCATCAGATACCACAAGTTACTAATCTAAAACTTTTGGAGACCAAAATACCCCTACTTGTTAATAAACATAGTTCACATCATTAGACCTGGCAATTTGGGTCGCTGGGTCGGGTTGATATCAACCCTAACCCAACCCATTTAAAAAATCATCAACCCATGCCCAACCCAAAAATGGATGGGTCAGAAAATCATGACCCTAACCCAACCCGTTTAAAATCCTTCAACCCTAACCCAACCCACCCAATCCATTTTTTAAGCATACAATAATTTAGACGGATTAGGAGTAGACTTTAACAAAAAAATCCAAAAACATCCAGTGCTAACTAATTAGGGTGAAACAAAATGAAGAGAAGTAACCTTGCTTGATCGACCCAACTTTAAACGAATTTCATGTTATGCAAAGAATGTAAAAGTACTACACCAATTTCCCATGAATAGAATGACACGTACTTTTTCCATAAGTTTATATTTATCAGTCTGAGCATAAAGCTCTACCACTGTTGGGGAGGAATCCTATCTAGATATGCACATGATCCTAGTGTTCTTAATAAGAGGGAACGAAAATGAAAATCTTCATTATGCATTAGAGAAATATACTAAAGACAAATCTTCTAAAGTTAGAAATAATTTATAAACTGAGAGCTCAAGGCCTCAAACTATGACTAATAGTTTTTAAAATAATTACATCTGTTTAAAATGAGTGCTTATGCCTGAGAAAGGTAAAATCACAATAACTTAATCGTTACCAACAGTTGAGGAACTTCTATGTAGCATGATATCCGTATTGTTGGTTTCAGAATTCACTAAGAGGTTCATAATCAAGATCATACTTACAAAAAATACATATCACCAACTTTTGTTCACCATTCTAGAAAATCTAAACATACATATGTTCTCAAGAACAACTATGGCAGTGAGAATAGGAAAAACAAACCTTGGGCAGAGATGAAGAGCAACATAGACATGAACAACGACGTAGAGAAGAAAAATGGAAGTGAGTGTACAAGACGAGAGTATTTGGGTTTTCAACATTATGTTAAGGTTTGGCTGGGCCCTTTGTTTGATATGCAACTAGTTAGGCCGTTTGTTTAGTTAAAATATATGATATTATTAAAGGTGGGATAGTCCAACTGCACTTGGGCTTAAGGCTAAGGTATAGTTTCATCTGAATATATATATATATATATATATATATATATATATATATATATATATATATATATAATTGTGAATTAATTATTATCAAATATATTTTCGGGTTTCGGGTTGGGTCATGGGTTATGATATCTACCCTAACCCAACCCACAAAATTAGCTTATTACCCTAACCCAACCCAAAAAATAGATGGGTCAATAATCAAGACCCTAACCCGCAAAAATATGGGTTGGGTTCGGGTTGGGTTTCGGGTTGGGTCAAAATTGCCAGGTCTACACATAAACACAAATTATTAATTCAAGATACCATAAAACTTAATAAAATATCTGTTAAAATAGTAAAAAATTTATAAAAATTAAGTTTACTATCTTATTGGTAAAAATTTGACAAAATAAGGAAACTTCATAAATAATTAAAAATTTTTGAAAAATATAAAAATATTATACATCATTTAAAATCTAAAAAACATAATTATAAAAAATAGTTAAAACAATGATAATTCAAAATTTTACTTAAGTATTTTTAATAATATAAAATAGTATTGTTAAAAAATTAAATTTATATAGAGAAAAGTATTAAAAAATAAATTATCATTCTTTTTATTGTTTTTATCTATTTTTAATCATATTTGTGCTTCTTTAATATAGTATAGTTTTATATTTATTTAGAGATTTTATTATTATGTATATGGTATTTTTTTATTTTTCAACTTTAACCGAACGTTAACGTTAATTTTTCAACATACATTTATTAATTTTTGTTTTGAATTAAAATATATAAAATAATGTTATAAAAAATATAGACTATAATACTCTTATCTATTGTTTTAGTTTTTTTTATTAAATTATTTAGCTTGTATATAGTATATAATATGTTTATATAATATTAATTTATATATATAATTCAAAATAAAACAACATTTATTAAATATTTTTTTAAAAAATTAAGTAGCAAAAGCTAAAATTTTCTTATATGTGGGTTAAATTTGAAAAAATCAAAAATATCGCATATATAATAATAATAAAATCTCTAAAAATATGAAGAACAATAAAAGATATTATTATTTTCTAGACCCACAAACTTAATTAAAAGAGAATGATAATTTAATTTTTACAATCTTACTTTATATAAATTTAATTTTTATAATAATATTGCATACTATTAAAATTATTAGAGTAAAAAATATTTGAAAATTTTAGATTATCATTCTCTTAACTACTTGGTATTTTTCATTTTTTATTATAATTTTATATTTTTTAGTAATTTTATAATTATATATTTGGTATTTTTAATTTTATAAAATTTCAACCTATATATTAATAAACCTACAAATTTTTATTATTTGTTTACTGTTTTTATTATATTTGAATAAATGTTGTGGTATTTTGTGAATCAAAAATATTTATGTAGTATACCGTGTACTATGTTTATTAACAAGTAGGGGTATTTTGGTTTTAAAAAAATTTAGGTTAATAATTTGTGGTATAGAGTAAATTAAATTTATTTTTTTGGTATTTAGAATTTTTTTTAAAATATAATATTTTGTAACTTAACTAACTTTTTAATGATATCCTGTGAATTTTCAAAAAAAAAAAAAAAACTACATAAGGGGTACCGTAAATCTCATATGGTAATAGATTGTGCTAGGCAATGGAAAGTGCAAGGATTCAAGTCTCATTAAAGGTCGTATGTTATACCTAGTTAGAGTACACAAATATACCTACTTTTTCTTGTCATGAAAAAAATCAGTTCCTTAATCGCGTACAGTAAACTATCAAAAAAAATAATAATAGCGTAGGTAGTGCTAAAACCTCCCAATCAGATACATACCCTGTTTAGGGTACACACCCAAAATCAGATATACATACCCAAGTAACCCAATCATAAACCAAAAACTCTCTTTATCCGGAAAACTATGGACTAAAAGAGTGGTTTAATTAAACTAGCAAGTTTCCAATCAATCCCTGTATATATAGAGAGCTGCAATTACCTTCATGTGTAATGCAACCCAAAAATAACTTTGTCCGGCAAAACAAAGGACAACCTTAAAAGCTTGGTTTTAATTAGCAAGTTTCCACTCGAATTCCCACAGTATTACAAGTTTCATGTGAAATGTTACCATTTCAAAGGAGCGTCGTTCATAGAAAGATATTTGCTGATTAACAAGTGTATTCCATGGAAGATATTTTTTTTTTCTCTTGAAAGATTCTGACATCCACCCGAATTCATGTAACATATACCTAATGCTTTGCCTCCCTTCTCTTCACTCAGTCACACCCAACAATTTTTCGATCCCATGCATACCTAACTTAATTGTACACATTCAGATTGCAACCTTTGAGGACATCATCAAGTACTTCGTATCCTCCTCCTCTTATTGCCTAACTAGAATAGATCTTTTACATCATCTGCTACCTTCTTTCATCTGGCTAAACATAAATATCTTTGCTGCTGGGAAACTTGGTGAAAAGTTAGCTGATCATTGATGCATATATACAGATGCATAATTATCCATGCATTTGATTTACATCTTCAAAAATAAACAAACAAGCTATCAACCAACCAACTAACCTATACCTGAGGGATAGAAAATCTAGTTTCCAGATATTCCACTATACTTTTAAGTTGGATGTGATTAGAACACATAAACAGGTTGGTTGGAGAAAAAAAAGGAGTTCTTTAATTAGTTGTGTGCTGCACTGCATTATCGACATTTAGTGCTACACCATTGCATGATTAGATATGCAAGTGGACCACAATAGTCCCCCCTTCTTTATATTATTGGTAATATATCAATTTTCTAACAATTAAACTGAAACAGTACACACTAACTGGGTTTCCAAATATACATATTACTCGATCAAATCAAGCCAGTCAATTCACACACGGTTCATAAAACAGTATATATTATCTGCGATTGATTAACCTGTCTTAATCGTTAATTCATCATCTGTTCCCTAGCATAACATACTCAGGAAACCAAAAATCATGATTATCTCCACTTCTTAGTACCTTCCTTCCAACCCCCAACAACAGAATATGTAGAAGTCCCATCTGAGAATATATACAGATGATCTCTGAAAGGGGAACATGATTAAAGATACATCAGCTGGGATGCAAGCTGGTGCTGCTTTTGAATATGAAGGTCAGCTATACGGCCTAAAAGAACATCTGGGAAACAATTAATAAAGTGTTCCAATACTCACTTCTTTATCAATCGCACCATCAAGAAAATAACCCATCAGAGACTTTCATTTGAAGAACTGGGAGGTAACAACAAGAACTAAATATAAATATACATATAAAGATAGATACAAAACCAACTTGCTTGGTATTCTGATCTGAAAACATATACAGCACCACATACACACACTTACATCTATCTAATTAAGCATCAATCCAATAACTTGTTTCGTTTATGCTTCGAATTCAATTCATCCCTAATAATTTCAAGAGATTAGGTACGTTTCTCTTTCTCCCCTACGTACCACCACCTCTTACTAATACTGATCGATCACATCTCATTCGTAGAAGAAGGAGGCGAAGAACACTCGCAGACAACCTCAGTCTCCACTTCCCTTCGATGGAAGTTACGGTGGCAACCACAGGCGGCGCAAGTGAGAGCCGCGTTAGTACCTTCTTCCCCAGTTGCCATAAACTCCCTGCAACCATCCACAGCGTACCCTCCTATACTAGCGGCGTGATTCTTCTGACACTCACCGTACCTAACAGCCCTGACTGTGAAAGAAGAAGTGGTTGTCATCCTTGTCGACGAATCTTCTTGATTACTGTCTCTTCTAACTACCACCTGGCGTTCTTCATGTTGGGGAGATAGAGGAGGACGGAGGAGAAGAGACAGAAGGTAGGAGGTAATGGTAAGGTTAACCCTAACGCGGAGTTTTATATAGTACATTGAAGAGAGGTGCAGTGCAGTGCAGTGCAGATAGTAATTATTAAGAGTCTGCGGAGCTAGCACTGTTTTCGTCTTGGGTTTTTGGGCCTTGTGGTTGTGGAGATCAATTCAAGCAACAAAAAAAAAAAAAAAGAAAAGGAAAACTCAGTAGTACTTTTGACAGATGGAGACCCACGTGGACCACGTTACTTATAATTCCTCGTTAGTCTTTTATTTTCATATCCAAATCATTCTATGTGAATTGCGCTCTCCCACTAACCCTAGAATGGTCCTAGGAGCAAATTCTTTATGTTTTGAAGGAGAATAAAGTAAACCTTCGATAGTGTAAACACTTAGTGAGTGTACCTACGCCGACCCCCCCCTTGGGCCTTGGCAGCAATTAAGGATGCTAACCCTAAATTGATAATGGGCTTTTTATTGTGACACCTAAAACTGATTGGTTGATTATGGAATAAACCAGCTAAGGTAGATGTCTGTCTTTATTCTGCAGTTCATATTGTCCCCACCTTTCGTATTGTTTGTAACCAATGCCTCCCTCAAAAGTAAATTTAGCAGAAAAGGAAAAGAGGAAGATGGAATTAATTTTTTTTTTAAAAAAAAAATATTGAGCGGTGAATAAAGCTGCTGTCATTTTGTCGCAAAACCAATCTGTAAAATGAACCAAAACACATGGCCACCCAAAACCTTGCAGTTCGTGATCTTATGTCGTGCCCTTATCGCAAAGTCACGTGCAGATCAACAAAAGAAGATATGTTAATTACTGGTATTTTTTAAAACCGTAGGTTAGGTTTTCAAAAAATAAACGACATATGGTTATAATGTTATGATCAAGTTTTCAAACATTTTTTATTAACCATTTGGGTTGTTTGTACGCTCATGGATGACTATATATGTCCGGCTAACAAGTCTACTCGATTTCGATCAAAGCCAAATTTCCATACTTCATTCGTTTGTCAAAGCCCGGTGGCTTGGTTGGTGGTGGAGTAAGTATCTTGATCAAAGGTGTGTTTTTTCAAAACTCACTACTACTATTGTGAAAAATCATTTTTAATAATCAGTAAGCAGATAAATAAGATCTATATGCATTAGTTTTTTTTTTTTTTCATTTTTGATCATGGGTAATCAGGTTTGAACAAGAGGCCTAATTTCTTATCAATAACTTAAAGGATTACTGTCTTTTCTCCATTGTTCTTCCCATTTGGCAGACAATTGCTAATATATATGCACGCACAAGTGGGGGCGGATCTAGCTGTTGCAGTCTTTAGATCTCACATTAGGAATTTCAATATATTCTCTTCCTCAATTCCCGTGATCTGATTGATGTACTTTTCATAAAACATTTGACTGTTAACTACGGTACTATTTTGGCATGATCCCTATCACTCTTTTTCCGGCAACTTCCACCTTTTTATTGTTTTGAAACTACACTCCCTCCGTTAATTAATATCTGTTGTTTTAGGGGTGAGAGTCTTGTTCAAAATATTGTCATTCTAGTTTTTTTGATATACTTTTTACCATTTCTAACCCTACTATTCAACAAAAATAAAATATTTAGATAGAAAAGTAAAAAGTAGGGGTACATGCGTCTTTTTTCTACTTTTCTTAATAAGTGTGCAAATTTCTAAAACGACAGATATTGTTGAACGGAGGGAGTATTAGGCAGCAAAAGGCATAAAGCTAAGGGCCACAAACATTCGCAATGGAAAGCATAAAGGCTTGGATGATTATGACAACACCTGGAGAATAGCTAGTGGTCTCATGAGATAGAGCTACACCAACCCAGGTATCAACGACGAAGAAGGCTCAAGTTGAGGGGTGTGCATGGACGAGATTGATTCTAGCCAGGAACATAGCCCCAGGGATGCATCTCCCCACCCAGAGGAAAACCGTAAAACTGATGCTTATTTCGAAGGGACCTTTGATAACTCCTCTCCATATCCAATTAATCATGATGACCAACCCCCAGGGAATCTTAGGAAATACAACCTTGATCGCCATCTTAATGGGAGCACAGTGAAGGAAGCCAAGAATTTATAGAGCTCGAGTCCTTTTAAAAAAAGGGTAAAACATCTAAAGGACACCCATCCCCAAGGCTCTCAATCCAGTTGTTCCATGACAGTGGAATGGATAATGCTTGTAATAAGATTGTCTCTTCCCATCAGCTTTGGCTACATCTTCGACAACCCCGCTTATAGGGTTGCCCAAGGAAATGACCACCCAGGCCCTTGGCCCCACGAATAGGCTTGCAACTCTTGGGGCCTTACATGGTTCATTTTTTATCATATATAAGGATCATCGTGCTGCACTTCTATCCTTATGTGTAGGTCGTGTAAGTGCCCCTCGTGCTATCGAGGCGTTTTTGTTTCTTTTGGTTGGCAGAGTCACTTTCACAGCTTTTGGCCATTTAAGGCCTTAGTTATCTTAGTCCTGAATATCTGCTTTTGTCATTTTGGTCTTTGGTCAAATGTTGTTCTCTTTCTTGTACCAGCTTGTCCTTTCTATAATAATTTATACAAATGGTATGGTATGTTTCACTATATATATATATAAAGGTTGAGGTAATCTATCTTACGCCATTAGAGCTCTGGCTGAATACGTTTCAGTCACATATGTTCACGATAGTGGACCTTTCCAAATTAGCTTTTGGCTTCCTTGGATCAAATAGGCTCTTTACTGGTGTTTTGCCTATCAGATATAAAGACAAACCATTACAATAAAGATTCCTAAAGCTATAGACTTCAACCCCCTTCTTGGTAATACATATGTAGGAAAATCTCTATGTGGGCCAGCAAGTTTCTCTCTTGTGGAGCGCATTTATCGCTCATTCAGGTCGCTCTCTACGGGGTGATTGGCATGTATGCCTCTACTATCATGATCCTCAAAATTATTATTGTCCAAAATATTGATGTTTTGGTTTTGATTGAACAAACACAGTTGTAGATGAAGAAATAATATTTTTATCTAATTACTTAAACCGACTTATTCAAGATTAGATTGTTTGGATTTTATCAATAGTTTTTATTTATCTTTTAGATAAAATCCGGATTTTGCTCTTAAAGAAGATCTAGTTAGCAATTCAAAGATGTGCTTTTTCCACATGAATTAAAAGGGAAATATTGTGAAATCATCAGGAAAACACGGGTTTAGTAATTCTATTAGGACTGGGAGAGAGGAACTGAATTACGTGTTTACTTAGTTAAGATTTTGTTCTTGACGAGTGATTGTGTGACGTGAATATAAACAAAAATTAAACCTGTGTGAGTCTCGGACTCAGGCTATTTTGTTCTTATTGAGTCTTCAACTCAGGAAGAACAAGGTAGGAACTTTTCAGTGGTTTCAAAGCAAGTTACCCCTGTGATACAAGAGAAGTCTTTTGGGTGATCGAGAATGAGTTCCTACAATGGCAATGCCCCTAAGCTCACCAAATTCAACTACTTGTGCTGGTGTAAGCAGATGAAAGATCAACTTTTGTCTATCGACTTCGATCTATGGACTACAACCACAAATGGTGACCTCATTCCAAAAATCATAGAAGGCGGGGTCACAAAAACTAAGCCAATGGAGAGCTGGAACGACAATGACAAAAAGTTTATGAGTAAAATAAACAAGCACTTAGAGTCATAGTCTCATCCGTGTCAGATTTAGACCAGTAGATGGTCTTGGCATATGAACCACAAAGGAAGATTGGGAATATCTCAAAACGGTTTATGCAGGGACAAACCCTATCAGGAAAGCAAATGAAAAACAGTTGAAGAAGCAATTCGACAGTTTTAAGATGCGAGAAGGACTCAAACCTTGAAGAAATTTGACAAAATACTTGGTGAGCTGAAGACTATAGAAGTAATACTCTCTAACAACACAATTAATTAAAGATGTCTCCATAGTTTGAGGAAAGAATGGTTCAACTACACTACCCTACTTGAAACTACTAAAGATCTCTCAAAATGTACCTAGAAGAACTTAGTTCTAAACTCATGGCTTATAGAGGGAAGATGAAGGGGAAATAGCTACTTAGTTAGCACCAGTCAAGGATCTGGCCTTGAAAGCGCGTGATACTACAACAGAAGCAGATGATGAATATTTTGATGTAGCTGAGGAAATTACTTGAATTGTAAATTGAATCTGGAGGCTACTCAGTGGACAACTAGGGTCAAACTAATAGTATGATTGATATAAGTCAAAGGAAGGACCAAAAATATGTTTTTGGGGCAATAAGCCAGACATCCTGTCACGAAATGCCCTCTCCAACAAAAGGAAAACTCTCAGACGAGGGTCAAAAACACTTAAATACAATAGCAAAAACATGGGGACAAAACATCTCGAATACAGACTTAGAACCCAAGGAGTACGCACAGATGTGTATGACAACAACAACAGATGGTGATGACCTTATTAGAACAAGGTCAGACACTAATCTCTGCATGATGATGAAGGATAACTGGAAGTAAATACTCGAAGAAGTAAAGGTAAGCCTTAATCATGTGGATTTTGCTTTAAATTTTATGACTAAGAGACATATGTTCACTAGGTTAACCTCTATCGTCTCTGAGATAAAAGTGTTGAAGCATTAGTATAATACTGAGATCATAGACCTCAGAGCTAAGGAGGAAGTTTTGAGTAATTCTTCAACTAAAAATGAAAATTATGTCATGAAGAGTCTAGATAAGCCCAATATTAACTTTTTTAGTCCACTGGAAACTAGAATACTCACACTTCCATAGGCACAAGAAGGGGTAAATTCCCTTTTAGATAGCAACAAATCGCATAAAAGGGAATGTAAAACTCTCTCAAGCATGGTAGCTGATGCAAATAAAAAATTAGAGCTTTAGACGCAGACTAATTCTACTTGGTATATTGTAAAGGCCAATCTGACTCAAATGTTGCTGAAGAACAACTCAGACAAATGTGGCCTGGGCTATAAACCCGAGAAACCCACTCAGTCTAAAATGGAAAAGATTAAGCCTCAAGCTATGAAATCTAAGTCAAGATTGGAATCAGGTTGTTACGGTCATCATCTAGGACACAAGATCAAATGGTGTCCCAAATTATCGAGAAAATAGTTGTGTGACAATCATCAAGACAAAACTCATCCAAAATCAATAGATTACACAGTAAAAGGTGGGTTCCTATAAACTAGGGGTGTTCATGGAAAACCGGAACCGTCAAACCGGACCGAAACCGGTGAAACCGAAACCGGAAACCCGGTTAACCGAAGTCGTTTGCCGGTTCGGTTAACCAAACCGTTTAGTTCCGGTTCCGGTTACGGTTATTGATTTTGACGAATCCGGTTAACCGAAAAAACCGTTTAAGCATTTAATTTATTAATTTTTTTAATTTTTTGAGTTAAGTTATAAAACTATATGGTTAATTATTAGATTTACCAAAAATAAATATACAATTATAAAGTTAATGGTTAGAATTATACCAAAACCAATAAAATCTTATCAAAATCGGCGGTTAACCGGTTTAATATCGCACCAAAACTGGAAAACCACACATTGTTTACTAATTATAAGAAAAAACACATAAATCACTTTCGGTTAACCGTTAAACCGGTAAAACCGCACCAAAACCGACGGTTAACCGGTCCCGGTTAACCGCTTCTAAATGAAACGGTTACGGTTATCAAATTTGACTAACCGACAATCCGGTTAACCAGTTTCCGGTTAACCGGTTATGAACACCCCTACTATAAACCATTCTAAGCCCGTGTCTACAACTATGCTTAAACAAATCTTGGTACCAAAGCCTAATCAGCCCTAATAGACTCACTTAGAAGGCAGCTTACCTATTTCATATTTTCCATCTCCTTCCCAATGATGAGACCATAACCTAGTCTCTTTTTTATTTGGAAAAAAAGGGGGAGATTGGTTTGTGTCTTGAACCATAATCTACTTAAGATTGGTTATTTGAGGCTCTCCGTATAGGGGGACAACTCTAGTTCCATAAAAATATCCCCTACCCTTGAGGTTTATGACATATATCATCAAGAGAAATGCAACAATTCAGGGGGAACAATTTTTGGTAATTTTTACGCTTCGAACTTATCAGTCAATGCAGGACTTTCACTACAAGAAAAAACAGATTTAGCTACCGATGATTTGCTACCGCATATATTGGTAGCTACTTTCAGAAATTGCTACTGACTTTTAATGGTACTAACATAGTGGTGTCTATTTTGCTACAACAAAAACAATGGTAGCTAGATTTTTTAAACAGTAACCAAATCGCTATTGCCTGACAAAACTGCTACCATTAGTAGTAGCTATTTTTGATTTCATCTTGATTCTTTTTGTAAGAACAATTTAGCTACCAATGTTGGTAGCTAAATTACGGAATGGAATGCTAGGTGTGGCTAATTCAATCATGGTAGCTCTTGCACTACTATTAAAGCAGTAGTAGTGAAAAATATTATAACTAATAGCTAAATTACTACTAAAAGTTGCTACTACCAAATAGATAAGATAAGTTAATGAAATTGCTACTGACACTCATCACGGTTGCTGTTCTGCTACTGTTTGGGCATTGGTAGCGAATATTTTTAGCAAGCATAAAAATTGTTACCATATTTAATTATGAAGTTGCTATCGACTAATGATGTTAATGAGATTATGGTTAATATTGTCCTACATTATAAGAAATGATAGCTAATATTTTTAAGCGATAACAAAATTATAATTCTCTTATAATTTAAATGTGTGATACGTATATAATTCAAAATACACAACTATTTATAATTATGAGAAAGATATATTTTTATGAAATTACCCAAAATTAATGTATATAAAAATAAGTATGAGAAAGTATATTATTATTTTGCAAAAATCCACCATAACTTTGAAACTATGGATTGTGTAAATGGTTAACTACCCAATTAACAATTTTAATTACGTCATTATTATCCCGATAATAGTTTATCATCCAGACCTAAAACCTAAACACACATATCCCGTCATGTTATAGTGTTGTTGTAACACCCATACTGTAAACTTTAACAATAAATCGAACTGCAGCCGAAATATATAACTTAACGATAACTAAACGGGTTGGTGTTACACGCCGTTAGCCACCCATGTGGCTAACAAGGCAGAATACGTACAAACATATCGGTCTGATGCACAGACTCCCGAGCATAGTACTAAAACCATAAATACAACCAACTATACCGAGTATCAATATTTACAAACATCATTGTATAACTATCATCCCAAATATATCACCACGGGAGCACAGGTGCATCCCGGGTCCAACATCCAAAAACGACCAAAAGTATTCATAACAACTAGGATCTAGAGCCACTCCGCTTCCTCGATCCTCATCCTGCAAAATAAAATATGGTGCCCCAAAGGGGCTCAGCAACCCATGGCTGGTATGGCTAACGTGCAGCCCGTCGGCTACCAGGATACACGCAACCAATTGTCATGATAAAATGGCATTGATTTTAACATACAACTTACATACATAGCAACAAGTATTGCATCACAAACATCAACACACAACATAACAAGAACGGTCTCTTTAGGAACTGAACCAAACATAGTTAGTTAACTTGGAGAGCCTAGAAGCTGTTACATAACTCGCTACCGTTTGTTAGATGAACGCATAACTTAACCCCAAGGTGCGTCGAATATAGTGATCCAAGCACACCGTACATAAATATTCCCTACGTACCCGACGTGAGTCAGACAAATAGCCTTGGTTAAGCTTGAGGGTGATTGAAGACCAAGAAGGAAAACAAACATTACATACAGAGAGATTCGAACCTGATACAGATATCGACCCCCATACTTACACGCGTGGCCGGAACGACCGGACTACTCACTCCCCGGTTAACACTTGTTAGAAGTCCATTGTTGGAACTTAATACATTAAATCACAAGTAGGTGTTTAGGTCCAGTTAGACACACAATGGAGATGAGATACACTTTAACAGCACAAACCACAACTAGCTCATACATAGCGTAGTTAGAACGTTCCTTAAGTTGAAACGTTAAAACCGGGTACCGCTCTCTTACGTATCCTAGTTTAGTTAACTAACGGTTTAGCACGTATTCGAGGTTAACGATACCGGTACACTCACGTCACAATAATAACAATGACTGTAAACTTATTTCATGATTTAAGTCTTACAAAGTCATAAACACACAGAAAACAAACAAGACACAAGCCGGTGTAAACCGGCAGCGAACAGACTACAAGAAAACCATACCTTGGTCCCTGCTGCGTACGAGTTCCACCGAATGCAACTCCTATACATGATTAGTAAGGTCGGTTAATTACTTTATTTATCTTTCATTTTACTAAATGTTTTACATACTCACATAACATGTTTTACAATCAAACTTACACTTGGTTATCCTCATTGTACCCTCTAAGGTTTACTACATAAGTCATATTTCTTTTCTGTTTTTTTATATGTTTGGGTCGACTGACCGACCGACCCACCGACCGACCCAACCCCTAGGTCGGTCCGTTCCAGAAACATTTTTGTTCTTTGTTTTTAGCCCGACCGACCCACTGACCGACCCAACCCCCTGGGTCGGTCGATTCCAGAAACATTCCCATTGCCTTAATATAGTCCGACCGACCCACCAGGGTCGGTCCCCTGGGTCGGTCGACTGCAGAAACTTCCCAAACATTGTCAAACTTTCTCTAAACTTTTCCTCAAGTCTCCTAATGTGTTCTAACATCATTTGGCAACCTAAAACCTTCATAAAGCATCCCCCAAACTCATTTTCCAACTCACATCTATACTCCTCAAACACTTACTCATTTTCTTACAAAATTCCTAACACTTGTAATGTTTTTCCTTAAGTTCCTAAATGGTATACCATACCTAAAGTCTCAACTAACCAAATTGTTTCTTATCGCCACTACAATTCCTCCAAAAGCATTATTCCTCACTAAGACCTCCTTACACAAACTTCTCAAGTCTTCCTCATAAGTTCATTCTTATCCTTTTCAATACATTATTTTTCCCTTGTTTTCCAAAACTTGCACAATTCTTAAATACACTCCCACCATGACTTTGGGGTATCCTAAATAACCCATCTAATCTTTAAACTTCCTTGAACAATGACTAAGTCATCCTAATACTTATAAACACTTGAATTCCCCTTTTCTTTCACCAAATCAAACCTTAACACTTCCTAGTACAACCTAGGTCATCAAACTTCATTTAAACACCTAAAATTTCTTATTTACTCACCAAATGTTGACATAGCTTTGCTAGCACTTTCTTACACCAAAACACAAGGTTTTCACCTTTAAAAAATCAAGAACATTTATCCACACAAGAATGTTCTTTACACACAACTAAACCTTAAACTACACTACATCACAATATAGTGCATAATTTAAATTGCTTGGCACTTAGGCCCTTAAATAACATGGCTCTTAGGCCCTTAAATTGCATAAATCTTAAACACTGAATTTCCCACATAATATTTGCCTTTGACCTACAAATACACACATCATCACATATGTCTTTAATAACCTCCTTGAGGATAGTTTTCTAGTCATTTACCATTGGCTCCTTAGGTAGTTTATTAAGCATTTTAAAGCTCAATTTCCTAAGACACATTAAACCACATTAAGTTAGGTTATTTACCTCTTTTCTTCAAGTTTTCTTTTCTTGTTTTCTTGGATTGAAGCTTAGCAAGGAACTTGATCACTTGTCAACCTTCTATCCATACACACACATAAGGGTGATGAGCTTTAGGATTCATACTTAAACTCATATTAAACCCTAAATTCACATAAGTGTTTTAAAACACAAAAATGGAAGTTTACCTTGGAATTGAATGAGAATTGGATTAAGTAGCAAGAGAGGACTCCAACTAGTCCTTTGAAGTTTGAAATGAAGCTATGAAAGATCAAAAGAAGGCACCATTAAATGGTGATTCTCGGCCATATACAAAAATAAGAGGGAATGTTATTTTTCTTTGGTTTTCCTTACCTTGAACAAAGGAGAATGACAAGGTAGGAAAAGATGAGTTCTTGCTCCTTCAATGGTGATTCCTCTTGGCACCGAAATGGAGCTTTTGAAGATTTGAAAAGACAAAGTTGTAGAGCTTGATCAAACTAAGAGAATGGTGATCTTGAAATTAATTTAGGAGCTTGGAGCTAAGAGTTACAAGCAAGGAAAAATGGAGAATGGTATAGTGCTGTAGCAAAAACTATTTGGAGAAGGGAGGAGAGGATGAATACGGTGGTAAACAAGAGGGAAATGAGAAAGTGAGGTGAGAGGTAAGTTTGTAAGATATTTAAGTAATAAAGTAAATAGTTAACTTGCTTTATCAATCTCCTTCCTTAATTTAACTAGCTAAGTGTAGTGAGTCACACTTAAAAACCGGCCCCCTTAGTCAAATGGGATATTTTATGGTATTTGTTGACCAATTAAACAACTTATATTGACTTATGACTTAAACTAGTACTATTTGAGCACTATTCACAAATTAGTGCACATAATTATGAAATTTTTTATTTCCCATTAATGTGATACTAAGTAGTACACATGTTGATTAAAGATTAATGATGGACATGTATCCACTCAAAACCCATTTCCAAGACAATTTTTCAAAAATGTGCTTTAAGACTCCTTAAAGCACATTTTGTGTTTTAACTTGTTTTCAAGCTTGGTTTTCTTTAGTAATTGGTTTAAAATGTTCATTAACATATAAATAAAGTCTTTGCAAGCCCTTTGGGTCTTAACCAAGATCATCCCAAGCTTAGAGCACATTTTTGCTCTAATTGCCTTTATGGTATTTTATTGTGTTTTCTATGGTTTAAATTGTTCACTAACATTTCTCAGGCACTTTTTAGCCTTAATATACCATAGTTTAATATTTAAACAACATATAAAGGTTTGGGGTATTTCAGTTGTCTTAAAGCAAAAACAAAAACTGAACTAGAGTTGAACATTATGGGCAGCTAGTCAAATACATTAAATCGGGTCATTATTAAAAATAATCTAGTACGTTCTTGTAATCTAAAAAAATAATTGAATTAAAATCAGGCTTTTAAGATATGAAATCGAGTAAACTCATAAGAAAAGACATCTCAAATTCGAAGAAAAGTTTTAAAAAATCCAAAGAAAAAAGGGGACGATGAATTGCTATTACACATATTGGTATCTAAGTTGAAAAATTGCTACTAATTTCTAATGTTATTAACAAAGTGGTAGCTGTTGTGCTACATGAGCAACAATGGTAGCTAAGTTATGTTACTTGTTACCGCCAATAATAGCTATTTTTTCTTGAATCTTGAATCTTTCAATAAAACTAATTTTGCTACCAATATCGGTAGCTAAATTAAGAAATTGTTGTTGCTGGTGGATGATAATTCAAAAATGGTAGCTATTGTGTAACTATTTTTACAACAATAGTAAAAATATTATAACTAGTAGCTAACTTGCTACTATCTTAAAGTTTCTACGGCTAAGTCGATAAGCAAAATTATGAATTGCTACTGGCACTTGATTATAGTTGCTATTATGCTACTATTTAGCAAATGCTTTAAACAAGTAGCTAAATTGCTACTATATTTAATTTCAAACGTGCTACCAACTAATAATGCTAATACAACTTTAGTTGATATTATGTTAGAATACAACAAATGAATGCGGTATTGTAACACCCCGTCCTAAGCCAATCGTGGTTATTGCAAACTTAACAGCATAAATATAACGTCGCAGTGGAATTAAACCAACACCAGGACCTTGCTACGATCTGAACAACAGACTATACCGAACTTAAACGTTTACAGCCACGAATCCAAAATATTCATACTATCCAAAACATCCATCAACCGAGATTATAGTATCCCAAGCAACAACATAACTTCCATAAGTCTTAATATTAACAGACGGGTGCACAGGCGCAACCCGTACTCAAAATAAAACCCGACCTAAGCTAACGCCCCTACTCTCTGGGTGAGCCTTCATGGGACGCTTACCTGAAAAATATAAACAACAGCCCCCGAGGGGGTCAGCAAATTTGTTGGTACGATCCTCTCGTGGCCCCCAAGCTAACGGGCTACGACGACTAATTGTCGATAGCATGGAAATTGATTAGACACACAATCATAATATGAAGTGCAATAAAACAACAATCCACAGATGAATAGTCATAGTTCACACACAACGAACAACTTAAAAGCATTCTCTTAGTCCTTATCTCAGTCTTAGAATACAAACCGTCCTTTAATAGAATTGGTTGTATCTTATCTCAATGTTTATTTTTGTCGGGTCAAAAGCAACCCTAGCCAATGAGCTATCAACTCCGTTGGTTGAATAAACAACTTATCTTAACATTTAGGATTTAGGTGATCCTACCGCACCATTTAATGCCTCCTACCTTGGACTGGAAATCCAATGTAGCTGAGCCGACATTCGACCCTAGGCAACAAGGCCGAAGACAAGTCCTTAAGTGGAAGTCGGATCTGATTCAGATACCGACCCCTTTTTCCTTAACATGCATGACCGGAGTCAGTCCCGGATTCCTTACTCCCTTAAGTTCCAGTTAGTGAAAATCTTACAAACCATTTTTTAGTTAAACCTTAACGGGTATTAACCAACACTTACCGAAATATAGTTCCTCTCCTCAATTCAATAGGTATTAAGCTTAGTTAGTAGCTAATCTCAAGTCTCGTGGGTTAGTGTAAGGAAAACACACACACACAACGAGTGCAATAAGACCGGTTGCATGCTTTATCTTGTTTTAGTTATAGCAAATAAACAGATAGCACACAAGCCGAGGGACACCTCGTTAGCAAGCAGATCACAGAAAACTGTACCGTTCACCGTCGGCGATTGTTTGATTAATCTCCTTCCAAGCCCCAATTCACAAGTCCTAAAACATTCATTCAGTTTTAGGTTATTATTTAGCTCAACTTAACACAATTTACTTAACTTTCCTAGACACCAATATTTACCCATTGTTATTCACTAAGTCCTTATGGTTTTAACTTAAACTTTTAAGTGCATCGTCCCTCATTATCTCTCACATTTGTTCACCCACTTAGTAGCCATTACACTCACCAAACGTGTCCTAAATAACTTTATAACATCAATACCTAACAATCCCCATCATTTCCTAACATTTTCCAAGCTTAAACATCATTTTTAGGGTGGTCCGAGACTTGGTCCTTACCTTAAGTCCCGGACCAATACTTGGTTTAAACTCTCGGCTGATTTTATGTTGTGGTCCGGGACTTTGTATGGGACTCAAGTCCCGGACCAACACAGGCTGAAACTCTCGGGTACTAATTAAGGGGTGGTCCGGGACTTCATACAAGGCTTAAGTCCCGGACCAGGGTGCTGAAGGAACTCTCGGCTCTATTTTTGGCATGGTCCGGGACTTTACCCTGGACCTAGGTCCCGGACCAGCTACAGATTTTCACCATTTGCATTTTTCTAAGTGTGATTGAACTTGCTCTCTTCATCCATTCTTTACCCAAAGCTCATACATGATCTTAGGAATATTCTAACACCAAAATAACATCCCAAACTTGCCTAATTCCTCATCTAAACTTGTTACCCAATTTCTCACATAATCTCTTAACACATGTAATATTTTTCCTTAGGTTTCCTTAGTGGTATATCATACCTACAACTCAAACTAACCAAAATGTTACCTCACAAACATTATCACCACTCCTAAGCATTATTGCTCCACAACACCTCCATTACATAAACTCCTTCTATTTTTCCTCAAGCTTACACTTAGATTCTCACAAGGCATTATTCTTCCTTTGTTTACCAAAACTTGCACAAGACCTAATCACACTCCCACCATGACCCTAGGGTATCAAACTCACTCATTTAGACTCTAATTCTTTCAAGACAATCCCTAAGCCCTTTAAACACTCTAGTTCACTTTATTTCACCAATTTAAGCCTTAAGAATTCCTAGTACCTTCTAGGTCATCAAACTTCATTTATACACCTTAAACTCCTTGTTTTCTCACCAAATTTTGACATGGCTTCTTTAGTATATTTCTACATCCAAACACTTGATTTTTTTACCATTTAACAACCTTGAACACCCAAATTCTTTCCACACATTCTTAACACTCAAATTACACCAAAACTACACTACATCACAATATAGTGCATAAACTTAAATTGCTTGGCACTTAGGCCCTTAAATGACATAAAGCTTAACCACTGAATTTCCACTATATTAGCCTTTGACCTGCAAATACACAATAAGGCTCCCATTGAAATATAAATGCTCTTGTAATTCAGCTTTTAAATGTCTAACTATCTCACTTCCCATTTGCTCTTTAATCACAAGTTCTCAAATATAATCATTATTTCTCCTAGGTTTTATAGCCCTTTCCTAATGTGAACTCTAAGATAAGCTTGTCATATATCTAAATCCCATTCCCTTAAACAATAAAACACCTTAAGGTAAGCAATTTACCTTGTTCTTTTACAAGCTTCACAAACTTTCCTCCTTTGGTTTTTCCTTGAACAATCTCGGTCACCAATTTATTTCTCCTTGCCAATGTTCTAATCAATATCCAATGACTCCAATGAGTGCTAAATAATACACTAACCTTAAGGAATCAACCCTAGGTTAAAAATGTGTTTTAAGGTATTAAAATGAATATTTTACCTTGAAGTCTTAAGGTAGGCTTGGATATGAATCAAGAAGGACCTCCTCTAGCCCTTGGAGAATAGAAAACAAGCTAGAACAAGGCATAAAAATGAATCCCCATGAGTGGTAATTTTCGGTAATGGAGAAAAGTGGTGGAAAGATGATTTTTCTTGCATATTCCTTACCTTAAGAGAATGGAGAAGCTAATGAACTCCTCAAGCTTGTTTTTCCTCCTCTAATGGCGCTTTTCCTTGGTACCAAAATGAAGCTCTTGGATATTTGAAAGGATAGAAAGAAAGAGCTTGAGCTAACTAAGAGAACTATGTGCTTGGTTTTGATTTTGGAGCTAAAATGAGCAAGTTATGAGCAAGACAAGATGGAGCTAGCATGGGGGCTGTTCTTGTGTGAATGAAGAAGAGAGGAGGCAGAAGAAATCTGGGAAGAAGAAGAAATGAAGAAAGGAGGAGAGAGGTAAGTATAAAAGAGATATTTTGTTTCTTAAAAAGCAAATAGTACCTTTACTACTTTTCCCTCTTATTTTACTAAATTGCTTACTCATGTGGTGACTCACCCCCTTAGAAAACTGGCCCCCTTATTAAATAAGGCTAGTTATGGTCTTGTTTGACCAATTAATTAAACTTAGTTGACTAAAGACTAAACTAGGCACTATTTGGTTACTATTCACAAATTAGTGCACATATTTGTGAAAATTTTTATTTCCCATTGATTTAGGCTTCCTAATGTGATACTAAGTAGTACAAAAGTTGATTAAGGAGTAATCATGGGCATTTAGCCACATAAAACCCCTTTCTAAGACAATTTTCAAAATTGTGCTTTAAGAGTCCTTAAAGCACAATTTGTGTTTTAACTTGTTTTTGAGCTTGGTTTTCTTTGGTAATTGATTTAACATGACCATTAGGATGTTACTAAGGTCTAAGAATGATATTTGGGTGCTAACTCAAGTTACTCCAAGCTTAGAGCATGTTTTGCTTAAATTGCTCTTATGGTGTTTCCTTGTGTTCTCTTTGGTTTAATTTGTTTCCTAATGTTTCTAAGGCATTATTTAGCCTTCTTATACCTTAGTTTATCCTCTAAACACCACATCTAGGTTTGAGGTATTTCAGGTATCATTATTGTTTTATAACTTAAATGTGTGATTACTACATAATTCGAAATACTAATCTCTAATGTTACTGTCATAGTGGACATATTATCTTTTATAAATATTTTATTTTTTCAATATAGTATACGTGTTAGCTTTTAGCTATCAAAATTTTGAAAAAGAATAATAAGTTAATAAAAATTGTCTAATTCGTGAAAAATAATTAAACTATATACCACTACTAGAATAAAAGTATTAATTATTTAAATTAGTACATATGTTGGTTAAAATTTACAAAATTAATATAAAAATAGTAGTAATAATAATTTAAATTAGTCAAGTGTATATATTATGTGTGTGTTATATATATTTAATTTAATACAATTTTATTACTATATGATGCTTTTATTTACAAAAGCCACATAAACTAATAAAACATTAAAAAAGCTAAAACTAATAACAATTTAAATTAGTTGACGTGTAGGTTAAAATTTGCAAAGTAAATAGAATTTATATATATATATATGTGTGTGTGTGTGTGTGTGGGTGTGTGTGTGTGTGTGTGTGTGTGGGTGTGTGTGTGTGTGTGTGTGTGTGTGTGTGTGTGTGTGTGTGTGTGTGTGTGTGTGTGTGTGTGTGTGTGTGTTTGTGTGGTGTGTGTGTGTGTGTGTGTGTGTTGTGTGTGTTGTGTGTGTGGTGTGTGTTGTGTTGTGTGTGTGTGTGTGTGTGGTGTGTGTGTGTGTGTTGTGTGTGTGTGTGTGTGTGTGTGTGTGTGTGTGTGTGGTGTGTTAAATTTATAAAATGTTAAAAGTATACAAAATTATAATAAAACGTACATTAATATACTATATATTGATGTTTTTAATTTACAAAATAACACACAAATTAATAGGAGTTTGAAAAATAGTAAAGTTATAACAATTTAAATTAGTCAAGATTATACAATATTATACATCTATTAAAATTTATAAAAATATTATATAATACAAATTTATGAAAACAAATATATTATTTAGAAGTTTTAATTTTCATATAATGATGTATATTATATTAGTATTTGTAATACTATAATAAGACTTAATTAAATAAGTAACTTTAATATATTATCTTTTTGTATAATTTCTGACATTTCAAAGATCTTTAAAAGATATATACGTATATTTTTAATTTTTTATAATTTTAGGCCAACAATATACTTAAATTTTTAGTAGCTTTACTATTTTGGTCGCATTAAATTAATTTGTAATATAATATAAATTGAAATGCCATGTAGCATAATCGGTCGTATATCTATCTTATTAATTTTAATATATCCTTGGTTTGATCATGTTTCGGCAAAAACTTCCATTTATATTTACAGTATCAAACATTCAATATATACACATAGTTTCTATATATGATGTGAATAACTATCATGGCACAATGGTTAAGATATTCTATATCCATCCCAAATTATAGGGGATTGATTCCTGTTCTATGCATATTTTTAGTTTAAATTAAATAAGTCATTGGTATGGAGGTCTATTTGTACTCATACGTTGTAAGGTTCGATCCTAGATGTGTACACATAACATAGTCTTCGATTTAAAGAAAAGTCAAGTTACTCGGGCACATGGTTGGTGTCCATCCACTATTCTAGTATCGATTTTGTTATCGCTATACTAGTAGCTACGTTGATACTGTTTTGGTAGTAGCCATTTTGCTACCATTATTCTAGTATCGATTTTGTTATCGCTATACTAGTAGCAACTTTGATACTGCTTTGGTAGTAGCCATTTTGCTACCGTTATTCTAGTATCGATTTTGTTATTGCTAACCAGTAGCAAATTTGATAGTAGTCGTTTTGCTACCAAGATTTTAGTATTGATTTTGTTATTACTATACTAGTAGCTTTTTTGCTCAATTTCGCTACTATTGAAGTAGTAGCGATTTTGTTGCTGCTACACTAGTATTGATTTTGTTACTGATGTACTAGTAATGATTTCGCAACTGTTATACTCGAAGTCATTTTGCTACAGTTACATTAGTAGCCATTCTGCTACTACATTCTAAAACGGTAGCAATATCTAGCTATCGGAAAAGTAGTAGCAAGACCAAAGCGAAATAGCTACCGCATTCCAAAACGGTAGCTATTTTTAATTTAGCCACTAGGACCTTTGCTACCACTGTATACTAGTAGCTAAATCAAAAATACGGTAGCTCGTTGTGTACACCTCAACTACGAACACAACATTAACAAACGATTGCAGCGGAATTACAACTCAACACTTAACTTAATCCTTTGTGTTTACACGCCGACTTAATCCTTTGGTGTTACACGCCGTTAGCCACCCACGTGGCTAACAAGGCTAATACTTGTACTATGTATCGGTTTGATGGACCAGATTCCCGAGCACTTAACATTACAAAGCCATTCCATTTCTAAACAATCAAATACATTTATATTCCAAATGTATCGAGTATTTACAACCTATTGCCGCTAACAGTTTCAGTCTTACTACCCTTACAATACATAAGCAAATTAAATACCCATGCATAATAGCCTCCCCGTCCTACTCTCGAACGGCTGTCAGCTCTATTGTACCTGAAATGTAATGGGTGGCCCCAAAGGGCTTTGCACCTTTGTTGGTATGGTAATCGTGCAGCCCCGCATACTACCGGGCCACCCACACACTAATTGTCGTCTAAGCATGCGGTCGATTATATTTAAATCATGCATGAAAAACTATAACACATAACATGCTTATATATAACGCATATCCAATCAATAGGATACAAACAATTAAGTTAACACATCAACACTTGTTAGATCACACTATTTGTTCTTTGACCCTTGAGGGTTTCTACCTTAATGGAGCTAATTCCTTATTAGACGACACTTACCCATTTAATCAGGTTATACTTAATTCCTTCTTACAATAACGTGGGGTTGATATCTTTGGTCAATGTACTCGACATACAACACAAATCACACATTAACATACACACCACGTAACTCGGGAACGAGTCTCGTGAGGACTCGGTCCGAAATGAGAGTTAGCCATCTTATTAGAGCCTAGAGAATATTTCTATCCCATGTTGAGCTTGTTACATAGTAACTTACTGTTCTTCTTAGAGAACATATACTTTACTTAAGATGTTTCGGATATAATATAGCTTCGAACACACCGTTCACAATTACTTTACTTAGATGTGTCGGTCATAATATAGACCCGATCACACCATACACAAATCCCCTAGTCCCGAATAATAGTCAAGGTAGGAGAGCCAGCTGTTGGCTCGTGGGAGATTGAATTCCAAGAAGGAAACCAACCGAACAAAGGAAAGAGTTGAATCAAATGTACATATCAACTCTCGTACATACACGCGTGACCGGACACCCGGATTCCTCACCCCCAAATAACACATTGGCTAGAAGCTCCCTCCAAGGGGCTTATCACCACCGATTACATTATAGTTAGTCAAGTTCGGTTAGACACACAAGGGAGGTAAGGCACCATCCGACATACATGAACAAACACAGTCGGTACACAATGACATACTCAAAGAGGATAAACACACTTACACACAACAACAGTACACACAAACTCACGGATAGCCGTAGTTAGAACGTTCCCATAGGTTGGGTCGATAAATCTGAATACCGATCTCTTATGTGATCCTAGAGTTGGTTAGCTACGGTTTAACACATATTCGAGGTTAAATGGTATCGGAACCTAATACGCCACATAAACGAATTACTGTAAACTCATTTCATGCTTTACCTTGCAAGGTGGCAAACACACAAAAAAATAGGTTGGCATACAAGCTGGTGTACCTGGTAGAACACAGGTTGCAAGAAAACCATACCTGTCACCTTGAGGATGGCTAGCCTAACGTGGTGACCTCTTAGTCCCGGCTGCCATATCGACTAGTTCTCGTTCCTATAATTCATTCAGTCGGAACGGTCAATTTCTGTATTAACATTGACTACTTGTCATTACCTATGACGTTCTCTTGTCGTTTGTTACATTCCGTTAACCTTTCACTTACTTCTCACCTTATCTCAAGGTTTCTCATTAATTAACACTTATGATTTAACAGTTTCTAATGTTACCATTAACATTAAACTTATAGTTCTTATGTATATCTTTCTTACCATCATTAATCTCCCAATGGTTTACTACTTAAAGTCCACATTTTCTTTTTTTTATAAAGGCCAACCAACCCACCCTGGGTCGGTCCCCTGGGTCGGTTGGATGCAAAGAGCATCCGGGTTAACAATTTCAGCTCGACCGACCATACAGGGTCGGTCCCCAGGGTCGGTCGACTGCAGAACCATTTCCCAAAGTGCTTATTTTACTCCAATCTTGTCCACAAGTGTCCTAGTATGTTCCAACATCATTTTGGCACATTAGTACCCTCTTAAATCACCCACAAAACTCATACTCAACCCCTCTTGATCATTGCACTCAAATTCGTACAAATTTCTTAACACTTGAACTTAACTTCTTACACTTCCAACATGTAAACTTTGCCTAACACCACAACCAACCAAAGTGTTTCCTCTCAACCATTTTGACTAATACTCAAACATCTTTATTCATCCAACACTTCCTTTACTCAAAGTTCTCAAGTTCACACCAAGGTCATTACAAGACATAATACCTCATTTTCTACACAAATTTGCCCAAGTCTTAACACTTCACATACCATAATTTTGGTGTCTTTAATTCACCATTCTAACCTCTAGTTCCTCCTATACATTCCTAGGTCATTTTAACCATAAAAAAACACCTTAGTTTATTCCTTTCCACCAACTTAACTCTTAATTGTTCCTAGTACATGCTAGGTCACAATATCTCATTATAACACTTAAAACACTTGGTTTCTCCACTAAATTTTGACATATCCTCCCTAGTATACTCTTACACCCCAAACACTTAGTTTTTCATCCTTATACAACCAAAGACATTAAAATCCTCAATGAATGTTCTTTACACACAAACTACACCTAAACTACTACACAAATCACAATATAGTGCATAAACTCAAATTGCTTGGCACTTAGGCCTTAAATGACATGGCTCTTAGGCCCTTAAATGACATGAACTAAACACTGAATTTCCCGCATATAGCTTTCAACCTTTAATTACACACACACATCAATCTCATAGCAATTTAAATGCTCTTGTAATTCACTTATGATTGTTTTTCTAACTCATATACCATTAGCTCTTTAGTCACAAGTTCATGAGCTTGTTCGTATTCTTTTCCTAGATTATATAAACCATATAGCAATGTAAGCTCTAGGCTACATTTGGTATCTATACAAGCACCATTCCCTTAAGACATTAAACTACATTAAGGCAAGCAATTTACCTTATGTTTCAAGCCTTTCTCTCTTTCTCTTCCTCTTGGTTTTCTTGACTGAAAATCTACCAAGGAGTTTTGTTCCTTGCTAATCTTCTAATAAATGTTCAATTAAGCTAATGAGTGCTAGTTAACACCCTTAAACTCATTGAAATAATTCTTAAATATTAAGAGAGTGCTTAAAGCACTAAATTGGATGGTTACCTTAAGAATCTTGGAATGAGTTTGGTAGAGAATCAAGGCATGGCTTCAACTAAGCTCTTAAAGATTGAATCAAGGCTAATACAATGAGTAAATCAAGGCACTTCAAATGGCAATTTTCAGCCAAGTACAAAAATGGAAGAAAAAGATGATTTTTAAGCTTTTTCTTACCTTAAACCAAGAGAGCATATACTAGCTCTTGAAACTGGATTTTCCTCTTCAAATGGATCTCCTTCAATGGAGTCCAACTTCTGGTTTTGGAATTTTGAAAAGAGGGGATGGAAGGCCTTAACTCAACTAAGATAAATATGTGCTTAGTTTTTTTTTTGGAGCTTGGCATTGTATTTGGCAAGCATTTGAAGTTGAAGAAGTATGGAGAACCATGGAAGCTGGAGCTTTACACAAGGAAGAAGGGAGAATGATGTGGTGGCCGGTTGGGAGGAAAAGAAATGAGAGGAGAAGAGAGAAAAGTGAAATAAGATATTTGTTACTTTTGGAATAGTGAATTTCCTCTTCCTTTCCTCTCTTTTAACATTATGAATGTGTTAAGTGATGTGTCACCATATAAAAACCGGCCCCCCTTATGTTATTTAGGGACTAGTTTGACCATTGACCACTTAAGGAAGTCATATGACTTATTTAGGCACTATTTGGGTACTATTCATAATTAGTGCACAAATATGTGAAATTTTGGTTTCTCATTGATTTCGGCTTCCTAATGTGATACTATGTAGTACACATGTTGATTAAGGTATAATCTTAGGCACTTAACAAACTCATTTCCAAGACAATTTTTCAAAAACGTGCTTTAAGACTCCTTAAAGCACAATTTGTATTTTAACTTGTTTTTGAGCTTGGTTTTCATTGGTAATTGATTTAACATGTTCATTATCATGTTAATAAGGTCTAAGAATGACCTTTATGTCTTAAAAAAGGTTACACCAAGTCTAGAGCAAGTATTTGTTTAAATTGACTTTATGGTGTTTTCTTGTGTTTTCTTTGGTTTAAATTGTCTACCAATGTTTCTTAAGGACGTAATTAGCCTTATACAATCATAATTACGTAATTAATTAACACTTAAAGGTTTGAGGTATTTCAATCTACCCCTTAAATGAACTTTGTCCTCAAAGTTCCACAATTTCCACGCGTCATTTAATTGAAACACGGGGATTTACTTTTGCATATACCTGACATAACAACCCTCAGACTCAAAGGTCTGGGTAACGTACACTGCACATAACACACAACATGTCACTGCATGTTTAATAATCAAAAATTCTCTTTTGTATTCTCTCCAAGGGCTAGGTCCTAAGCCTACAAGACAACTCAGTCTTCGAGTCCATATTGAGTAACACACTGTGATCTCGCAGGTACTGGTCGCGATGGAAACTTATAGTTTCTGGTCCCCGGTCCTTTGAAGATCAAAACATTTACATACATTTTTTTGTATTATCCTCATGTCACTGGTCCGAAGACAAAGGCTCATGCGTCCTCAGCTCGTGAGCGAGTAATACAAAACAACTATGTTCTCCTCATGTCACCGGCCCAAAGACAAAGGCTCATATGTCCTCGGCTCATGAGCGAGACTAAATAACAAAAAATCTTTTACGAGTTCAAGTAGACGAAAATCCTTTATTTAAAATATCATTTGAAAATCCTTTTGAAAACGCAATACAACTCCAAGTTCAATTTTTGCTCATTGCTTCTTTTCTTAACATGATTATTTGTGACCACTTATAAGGAGCTTCAAGAGGCATCCAATCCTGATGTGATCAGCATCAGTGTTGAACTGTCATTCCTTCCCAATATGTGTTCAGTTTCTCTTTATCACAGGTTAATCAAGTTCCATCTCCCACTTCAATTTCAAACAGCTACTAATTCAACATTTACCATTTTCTATCTTTTAAATCCTTCTAGTCATAATCATAGAGCAATGCATCTCCAAAGGATGAAACTCCGTCCATCAATTATCTTCAATTCACCTTTAACCAAGTTACCTAAGGAATTTAATTCTCACTAGGTTCTATAGCGGTTTCATACCACTTCATACATCAATACTATATTTTTTTATCAAAATCACAATACACAATACTATATTTGGTTTCAAATAAATATGTAATATCGGGGGTTTTAGCTCCCTGGGAGTTTTTCTACTCCCTTACACTTGTACTCTCACCCCAATATTAACAAGGTAGGTACACGTATAACAATATTATTCGCGTCTTCTGTGCGTATTACCACAATTAAACCATGAATGAATGTGTATGTTCATGTAACATATGCACCAATCATCAAAACAAATTATTTTGTGCTATGCACAACAAGTGACTTTTCGCTCTACCCCCCTTAAAAGGGATTACGCCCATGTAATCAATCACTGAACATTGGTTTAAAATGTTCTGCCGTCATGAAGTATTTTAACTTCCACGCGGTCTGTTATACAATGCGTTATGGTTAAAGGATCTTAACCATATTGGCGGTTTAGTCCCTGAACCAAGAATTCTCATTGAGTTTGTTTAACTCATAACCGATTTCGGTTCTAAGCCTGTCAGGCCTCTAGGTATTGATAATTAAACATTTACTCGTATTCACTATGCATATTCAACTTCAAATCATGGGCCCCCTAGCTTCTGCTGCACGACCCTGATAACTTTAGAGCTTGGTTCACACCTTTTGTTATTCTTGATGTATTGTACATCTCCCATTTATCACTTTTACCTTGGGAATAACGGTTTCTCAGCCAGTGCTTGGTATCTCTTATCATTGCGCGAATTTGGTGAGTTATAAATTTTCTATCCAGTTCTCTGATAATCTATTGTATATACAGCCGTGTATGTTCGTGATTATTCACTTGGTTTCTTCCCGACTTACTATCGGTTGAGGTCGAGCTACTACCTAATATGTAGTGCTCCTCTGTTGTTTCCAACACTTGAGGCATGTACTATACCTATATTTGATGTTCAGTGCTACTGTAGTCACTTATCCTACTCATGCCACCTCATTGGTTTTGTACACGTATTTCTTTCATTTGTATGACCTTGTATTTCCATGTATCGTCCTTAGAACGTTCATATGGTTGTTGGTATGTCCAACGCTCTTCGTGTCTCTATGGCTCAAGGCCGCACGGTTTTTGTTTCCAGGGTCACGCTTAACCAACTTGCGTCGTACCCACTGGTGCATTTGCACACTTCCGTATCCAGTATGGTTTGGCTATTTGGCAATCGGGTATTCTTGTCCTGAGGCTTATTACTTTCACTCATCATGTTTATTCACTAGAGTACACTTCCATTCTATGCAGTTGCAATAAGGGTCAACATGCCTTCCTCTTGAGGTCTTCCTTCATATGGTATAGATTTCTTGCTTTATTGCCTAATCTGCTTACCATCTCTTCTTTACGTCTCCACTAAGTCTAACTCATAACTCTGCTCATTCTCCATATCATTACATAATATGGTGTCGCTTAATTGCGCCCGTGTTCTTTTTCCTTATACCGTATTAATTTACATGGCTCCATTATTATGTTAGCCTTCGCTCATGTACTTACGTCATTACGCTATGTTTCGTCCTTTACTTGGATGATTACCGAATACGCTATCCTTCAAGTCTTTATGCTCCTTTAGCATTATTCACTCTACACTTCACATCACACACCTATGGTGGTTGCTATTAAACTGACTACTCTTCCGGTTTTCCACAATAGGTATAAAAGCTTATTTTTTTCGTATTATTCTTATTCAAATCATTCTTTGGCAATAACAACATGGTCAATCTTTAAACATATTTCTTGAACTTTGTTCACATAATTAACCACTCCCGCGGCCTTACATTATCGAGAGGTATCCCCACTCTTACGTATTAATTCATTCTCCGCTCCATTCACTTGTATAACCTAAACTTTTGTAATCATTAAATTTACGTAACACATTTGGTCTGTGGCTTATATGCCTCATTGCCTCGAGCTCTGCTCATTATAGCTGTTCACAACACAAATTTTTACTTTTCCGTACACCATCACATGGTTTGGAGGTTGTATTGGGCTCCATGACAAGTCGTTGCATCACGCTTCCTTTCATGTGATTGCCCTTAGGAATGTCAGGTTGCCTCTTTGGCAACTTAGGGTTCTACTGTTAAGTGGGTTCCCTTCGGTGTTTAAACCCCGAGTATTTGTTTCAACTCTTGTGTTTCTATCATGATATTTCGTTCACCAATTGTTGCTCCTGCGTGCGTTGCTAGGTTATGCCATTACATCTAGCTTAGGGTATTTTAGTTAACTACACCATCTTGCGTCCTTGGCTGGGTCTAATATCCTCTGCAGTGAAGATTGATTTCCCCTGATAGCCTAGGTGATTATTTCGGGAGTTTCATCCCGTTCGTTACACATTACGTGTCCATATTAGGCATCTTCTTACCAAGTATAGGTTGGATATTCGTTCCAGCTAACATGTTTATCCCTCAGGATTCTTGAGACATATGTGATGTCTTTACATACTAGTCAGTGCACTTCGCACTTCTTGACTCTTGTACATTTTCTTAAATTAATTCACTAACTCCTCTAGTCTCGTTACTAACTGAATTCTTTTACTTCAACCATTCATGGTAATCAGTTGCTCTTGTTTGACTTTTTACTGCTGACCGGTAGTATGGAGTCGACTACTTCCCTGTTCATGACCTATCTCTTATACATATGTGGGGCACCCTACTGATACATTTCTACTTACCCAACTAACCAATAAGTAGGTCTGTCATGCCCGCAAGCTCCTATCGGAGTGCGGTAGTCCCACATTTCATTTTCGTACACTCTTAGTGTCCGTCACACGCCTATGTGAAGTATTCTGTTGTCAACCCCTCCTTATATCGCCCTATGATAACATGCATTCAATACTTTCCGAACTTAATCAGGGAAGTCTATCCACCGTTGTGCTCTTAGGTAAGTTCTACCTTCTTGCTGTATTTAGTATGGGTTCAGTCTTCTCCTTCGTTCGATACCCTCGGGTCATCAGATTTTCTAAGGTTGTTCGAAGTGAACTGGGTGTGACTTACCTACTGTGTGGCGTTGAGGCTGGTGTAGGTCCTCTGGTTTTTTGTTTAATGGAAAATCTGAAGTCTGAGAGGAATTTTGGGTTTAACAGAAGGTTAGAATAAATATGAGTTTGAAAGAAAATTTGGTTTTGAAAGAGAGTTTGAAATAAATCTGAGTTGAAAAGAAAATTCTCATGGCATTGAAATGTCTTCTTGCCTTACCAGTCTAGCTTCTCGCTGACCGGTATATTCCCAAATACAAAGTTAGGCTGTTAAGCCCTTCCAAGATTTCACTCTTCATTTCTAGGATTGGTCTTATGATTATTTCATTCAACTTCATGGTACTTTACTAATTACTTCGTAGTCGTTAAAATTTCCCCGAATAGCCCTGTTATAGCATCACTTGCCATGGCAAGTGCGTCATGCAAGCTGGCTATTGGTTCAACACATACCGGTTGCGGTATTGTTTTTATACCCGCATCAAGCTCAATGGCCTTGCTGGCTCTTACTTTGATGCTCTAATTTGGTAATCAAATCTTCTGCACAACCTCTCATTGATCTTGACTTTATGTCATTAATCAGGGTGCTTCTCTCCCTCCCGGAGACCCTTATCCACTTAGTTCTGTGTCATCCTTATTGCTAATTCCCACACGCATTTGTCGTGGTTACCGAGACTTTCTCTTGTTTGGGCACTACCTTTAGTTCCTTATTGTTGGCTATCGTTGTAGGTGTCAAATTTAGGTCGTTGGCTCAACCCGAACCCGACCCGAAAATAGTCTTGGTCAACCCGAACCCGACCCGAACCCGGACGGGTTGTACTTCTTTACCCGAATAGCGGTGTGACCCAACCGACCCGTTTTTTCCAAATTTATTTTATTTTTATTTTGGATTATTTTATATAATCTATTATTAAGTAATTATTTACAATATTATAATCACTGTCGCTAACTGTTTATTTAGTCATAAATTAATCATGACTAATTTAGTCATTAAATCATATTTCTATGTTTAGTTACATTTTTTTTCGGTTACGGGTTAGCGGGTTCACCCGAACCCGACCCGATCATTTCGGGTCATCACCCGAACCGGCTTTTTTACGGTCGGTTGCAGTCGGTTTTGGTTCGGTCCAGATTGACACCCTAATCGTTGGCAATTATTTAACAATTATGGTCCCTAGACACGCGTCTCGGGTTTTATTACTTCACCTTCCGCTTTGTTGCACGTTGGTGTGTTCCTTCTTGTTGGGCAAGCTGGTTTCTCTCATGTTCACATATCGACCCAGGTTTGATTTCGTTCTCCTATCGTAGGATTCTTCAATTCTTCGCTATTAAGTGGGATTACATCGTTCAGACGGAACTGTCTCCGAGATTCCAGTTTTCATAATCTACCGTATGACAGGTTCTTCGTACTTACGAGATACTTAATAACACCCAGATCGGGTTTTCCCCGAGTAAGAGAGGACTTTCATCTCTCTAGGCGTTCTTTCTCGAGTTATTAGGGTTGTGGAGGGCGGGAAGGATATCGTAGGTATCCAGTACACACTGGTAATTCCTAACTAGCGTATCTCTCACGCTATCACTCAACCCTTAACCTAAAGTCTCTAATTTCTAACTCGGTACTTCCTAAGTTCGGTAATTCCAGTCATCAGAGCGAAGTTACTCTGATACCACTTCTTGTAACACCCCCAACTACGAACACAACAATTTAACGAATGATTGCAGCAGAATTACAACTCAACACTTAACTTAATCCGTTTGGTGTACATGCCGTTAGCCACCCACAGATGGCTAACAAGGCTAATACTAGTACTATGTATCGGTCTGATGGACCAGATTCCCGAGCACTTACACATTACAAAGCCATCTTCCATTTCTAAACAATCAAATCATTTATATTCCAAATAAACCAAGTATTTACAACTTATTGTCGTTAACAGTTTCGGTCTTACTACCCTTACAAATACATAAGCAAATTAAATAACAACCCATGCATAAATAGCCACCCCGTTCTACTTTCGAACGGCTTGCCAGCTCCATTGTACCTGAAATGTAATGGGTGGCCCCAAGGGGCTCAGCACCTTTGCTGGTATGGTAATCGTGTAGCTCGCATACTACCGGGCCACACGCACACTAATTGTCGACTAAGCATGCGGTTTATTATATTTAAATCATGCATGAAAAACTATAACACATAACATGCTTATATTTAACACATATCCAATCAATAGGAAGTTAACACATCAACACTTGTTAGATCACACTATTGTGTTCTTTGACCCTTAAGGGTTTCTACCTTAATGGAGCTAATTCCTTATTAGATGACACTTACCCATTTAATCGGGTTATACTTAATTCCTTCTTACAATAACGGGGGTTGATATCTTTGGTCAATGTACTCGACATAACAACACACATCACACATTAACATACACACAACGTAACTCGGGAATGAGTCTCGTGAGGACTCGGTCCGAAATGAGAGTTAGCCATCTTATTAGAGCCTAGAGAATATTTCCATTCCCATGTTGAGCTCGTTACATAGTAACTTACTGTTCTTATTAGAGAACATATACTTTACTTAAGATGTATCGGATATAATATAGCTCCGAACACACCATACACATTACTTTACTTAGAAGTGTCGTCATAATATAGACCCGATCACACCATACAAAATCCCCATAGTCCCGAATAATAGTCAAGGTAGGAGAGCCAGCTGTTGACTCGTGGGAGATTGAATTCCAAGAAGGAAACCAACTGAACAAGGAGAGAGTTGAATCAATGTAGATATCAACTCCCGTACATACGCGCGCGACCGGACACCCAGATTCCTCACCCCCCAATAACATATTGGCTAGAAGCTCCCTCCAAGGGCTTATCGCCACCAGTTACATTATAGTTAGTCAAGTTCGTTAGACACACAAGGGAGGTAAGGCACCATTCGACATACATGAACAAACAACAGTCGTTGCACAACGACATACTCAAGAGGATAAACACACTTACACACAACAACATACACACCTAACTCACGGATATCCGTAGTTAGAACGTTCCCGTAGGTTGGGTCATTAAATCCGAATACCGATCTCTTATGTGATCCTAGATTTGTTTAGCTACGGTTTAACACATATTCCAGGTTAAACGGTAATCAGAACTAAATATGCCACATAAACGAATTACTATAAATATTTTCATGCTTTACCTTGCAAGGTGGCAACACACAGAAAAAAAATAGGTTGGTATACAAGCCGGTGTAACCCGTAGAACACAGTTTGCAAGAAAATCATACCTGTCACCTTGAGGATGGCTAGCCTAACGTGGTGACCTCTTAGTCCCGGCTGCCATTTCGACTAGTTCTCGTTCCTATAATTCATTCAGTCGGTATGGCCAATTTCTATATTAACATTGACTACTTGTCATTACCTACAACGTTCTCTTGTCGTTTCTTACATTCCGTTAACCTTTCACTTATTCTCACCTTATCTCAAGGTTTCTCATTAATTAACACTTGTGATTTACCATCTTCTAATGTTACCATTAACATTAAACTTATAGTTCTTATATGTATATCTTTCTTACCATCATTAATCTCCCAATGGTTTACTACTTAAGCTCCATATTTTCTTTTTTATAATGGCTGACCGACCCACCTTGGGTCGGTCCCCTGGGTCGGTCGGATGCAAAGAACATCCGGGTTAACAATTTCAGCAACCAACCCAGACAGGGTCGGTCCCCTGGGTCGGTCGACTGCCGAACCATTTCCCAAAGTGCTTATTTTACTCCAATCTTTTCCACAGTGTCCTAGTATGTTCCAACATCATTTTGGCACATTAGTACCCTCTTAAATCACCCACCAAACTCATATTCAACCCCTCTTGATCATTGCACTCAAATTCTTATAAATTTCTTAACACTTGAACTTAACTTCTTACACTTCCAACATGTAAACTTTGCCTAACACCACAACCAACCAAGTGTTTCCTCTCAACCATTTTGACTAATACTCAAACATCTTTATTCATCCAATACTTCCTTTACTCAAAGTTCTCAAGTTCACACCAGGTCATTACAAGAGACTAATACCCTCATTTACTACAAAATTTACACAAGTCTTAACACTTTACATACCATAATTTTGGTGTCTAAATTTCACCATTCTAACCTCTAGTTCCTCCTAGACATTCCTAGGTCATTTTAACCCTAAAAAAACACCTTAGTTTATTCCTTTCCACCAACTTAACTCTTAATGGTTCCTAGTACATGCTAGCACAATATCTCATTATAACACATAAAACACTTAATTTCTCCACTAAATTTTTGACATAGCTTCTCTAGTATACTCTTACACTTAGTTTTTCATCCTTAAACAACCAAAGACATTAAAATCCTCAATGAATGTTCTTTACACACAAACTACACCTAAACTACACCAAATCACAATATAGTGCATAAACTCAAATTGCTTGGCACTTAGGCCCTTAAATGACATGGCTCTTAGGCCCTTAATGACATGACTCTTAGGCCCTTAATGACATGAACTAAACACTGAATTTCTCAACATATAGCTTTCACCTGCATTACACACATCAATCTCATAGCAAATTTAAATGCTCTTGTAATTCACCTTATGATTGTTTTCTAACTCATATACCATTAGCTCTTTAGTCACACAGTTCATGAGCTTTTTCGTATTATTTTCCTAGGTTATATAAACCATATAGCACGTAAGCTCTAGGATACATTTGGCATCTATCCAAGCACCATTCCCTTAAGACATTAAACTACATTAAGGCGAGCAATTTACCTTATGTTTCAAGCCTTTCTCTCTTTCTCTTCCTCTTGGTTTTCTTGACTGAAAATCGGCCAAGGAGTTTTGTTGCTAATATTCTAATAAATGTTCAATTAAGCTAATGAGTCTAGGTACACCCTTAAACTCATTGAAATAACTCTTAAATACTAAGAGAGTGCTTAAAGCACTAAATTGGATGGTTACCTTAAGAATCTTGGAATGAGTTTGGTAGAGAATCAAGGCATGGCTTCAACTAAGCTCTTGAAGATTGAATCATGGCTAATACATTGAGTAAAGCAAGGCACTTCAAATGGTAATTTTCGGCCAAGTACAAAATGGAAGAAAAGATGATTTTTCAAGCTTTTTCTTACCTTATATCAAAGAGAGCATATACTAGCTCTTGAAATTGATTTTCCTCTTCAAATGAAGCTCCTTTAATGGAGTCCAACTTCTAGGTTTGGAACTTTGAAAAGAGGGGATGGAAGGCCTTGACTCAACTAAACAAATCTGTGCTTAGTTTTTTTGGTTGGAGCTTGGAATTGTATTTGCAAGCATTTGAAGTTGAACAAGTATGGTGAACCATAGAAACTGGAGCTTTACGCAGGGAAGAAGGGAGAATGGGGGTGGTGGCTGGCTGGGAGGAATAGAATTGAGAGGAGAAAGAGAGAGAGAGAGAGAGAGAGAGAGAGAGAGAGAGAGAGAGAGAGAGAGAGAGAGAAGAGAGTAAAGTGAAATAAGATATTTGTTACTTTTGAAATAGTGAATTCCTCCTCCTTTCCTCTCTTTTAACATTCTGAATGTGTTAGGTGATGTTTCACCATGTAAAAACTGCCTCCTTATGTTATTTAGGGGACTAGTTTGACCATTGACCACTTAAGGAAGTCATTTGACTTATTTTGGGCACTATTTGGGTACTATTCATAATTAGTGCACAAAATTTATGAAATTTTGGTTTCTCATTAATTTAGGCTTCCTAATGTGATACTAATTAGTACACAAGTTGATTAGGTATAATCTTAGGCATTTAGCCACTCAAAACTCATTTCCAAGACAATTTTTCAAAAACGTGCTTTAAGACTCCTTAAAGCACAATTTGTATTTAAACTTGTTTTTGAGTTTGGTTTTCTTTGGTATTGATTTAACATGTTTCATTATCATTTTAATAAGGTCTAAGAATGACCTTTATCTCTTAAACAAGGTTACACCAGTCTAGAACAAGTATTTGCTTAAATTAACTTTATGGTGTTTTTCTTGTGTTTTCTTTGGTTTGAATTGTATACCAATGTTTCTTAAGGACTTAATTAGCCTTAGAAAATCATAATTACATAATTAATTAACACTTAAAGGTTTGGGGTATTTCATGTTGTGTTTAGCTACTAAAATTGATGATTTAGCTACTGATATACAGTGGTGGCTAAATCTGATTTTTCTTGTAGTGTTTTGAGGGAATCTTCATCAGTTCAAGACTTACGGAGTTTTCCCAATAAAAAAGGAGAAAAATTAATGTCTTGATTTTGATTGAACAAACTTGGTTTCAAATGAAGAAAGAAGTGTTTTCATATAATAACTTCAACTAACTTATGCAAGATTAGGTGTGAGGATTTTATCAATAGGTTTTATTGATCTTTTAGATAAATTTAAGATTTTTCACTCAAAACAAATCTAGTTAGCATACCTTAGATATACCTAGTTGGACATATTAACAGGTGTGATTTTTTCCACGTGAATTAAAAGAAAAATATTATGAGTTCATCGAGAAAAACACGAGTTCAGTAATTCTACTAGAATCGATAGAGGGGGATTGAATTACATGTTTACTTAGTCAATTTTTTGTTCTTGACGAGTGTGAGGGTGTATTCTTACGAATACATGATTGTGTGACATGAATTTAAATAAAAATTCCACCTTTACATCATTCTCTCTTTTGAATCTTCAATCGTGTTCTTCGTGAGTCCTAGACTCGGGTAGTTTTCATTCTTATTGAGTCTTCAAGTCATAAAGAACAAGGTAGGAACTTTCATAAACATAAGCGCTTTTGATCCTTTTTCTGGTATAAAGAAATCAAGGCAAAAGCACCCACCATGGCATAGAGTACTATTTGTACTAAAAGAAAGAATGAAGAAGTTGGTCTGAAGGACATCCATAATTGGAATCTATTCTTTCATTTTATGTCAATCTTGCTATCTCTAATAATTCATAAAGTCTTGGATTACGTGGATATATAAAGGAGTGAAACACAAAAGACCACAAAATCCTACAAGTTAAGAACACATTCAAGCCAACCATGGTCCTTGGTAGAAGGCATAATTTTCAACAAAGAACAAACTTGTTGAAAAGTTTGATGTCATAAACATCTAAGAGACAATGGTTATTCATGGTATGCTTGCATTGTTCAATCCAGATCTCATACATTATTGATACAATAGGTGATTTTCGCATAAAATCATTGATTATGTTCAGCTTGGAGTAGTGTGGCATTCAGATGAGGCTACTAAGAATACTAGATCAGTTAGCACGAGCATACCTATATGGTTCACATGAATTTGGATGAAACATACAAGAAGAAAAAAATGCATGCCCACTATACCATTTGAACCATACTCAAAGAGCCATTATCTATTTGCAATTGTGATGCCCCAAGATTGAAACTTATTCACAATTTTAAGGGGCACTATGAAAGTAATCAAAAAGAAATTGGTTTTGGTGGTAAGCCTCATATAGTCGGCTTAAAGAAGGATTTTAGAGAAGGTGAGATGAGGCATCATAGGTAAATCTAGTATACTTGATCCACTAATTCTAAGTTGGATATCCGAATCTAGGTGCATCTCCTTGAATAGTTATCGAGCCGTTGAAAGTGTCTCTCACATGGACATTGTGGATCCATCTTATCCGAATCTTTTAGAGTTCTAGAAGATGGTCCACATAGATTTATGAGAAATCATATGCTCCATTTGTGAATTCCCTTGAGTTAATACTCCCCACGCATTTTTTTGTCATGCATCCAAGATACATGAGAAGTTTTGACCATTAGCATCTTCAATCCACAGAAAGGTGCATAAGAGCTTGTTAATGGATTGATAAAATTATTTGATATTATTTAAATAGGAGCCCCAAAATCCCAAAACACCTTTGGATGAGAGTTAGGTGAACCATATAAGAGATATGCTTACCCCTCGAATGAGACCTTTATGTGGAAGCTACCCAAGAATTGATTAAAGTCGGTTATTTTGGGTATCTAACAAATATGAATAGTATAAGGTAGCAAAACGGGATGTCGTTTGAACAAAGAAGGATAGCAAAGCTGCTCACCAGGAACACCTCTCGTAAAGATATTTGATTTAAAGGTTGAGTATGTGATCATATGCCTTAGAGTGAAGGTTAACTTTGATGAGGTTGATGAATATGGATGCAAGATCTCCTTTGCATAATGTAGTGTCATTAAAAATATGAGATATGGAGAGAGACTTACATGTGGGATGGAAGCGCAAGTTTAGAGTAGCACGAAGTGACGCGAGAGCACATCCATGATAATAACAAAGAGGCAAGGGAAATTATTACCTTGACGAAGCCCTTGCTTACCTACAAAGTACTCAACAGATGACCAGTTGAGAGATAGAGGTGGTGAAGTTTGGAAAGGAAAGGATTACTGAAAGAATTTTCAATCAACAGTGTCAAAGGACATCCTGATGTTCTCCTTTATCATGCATTAGAGGTGGAGGAGTGTGAGCTTTCTGATAGTGCTTCATAAGGCTTTAATCATTAGTCTACACGTAATGAGGGTGTTATGGTGATTTGTATTTGTATATGCAGTTCCTAGTTACTATAAATGTAGTCATGCACTTGTGTGTGTGGGGAGGGGGGAGGTGTGAACTTCCTGACATTCATAGGACTTTAATAGATTTGGATGTTAGCCTACGTTAATAAAGGTCGTTATAGTTTTTTGAATTTATATGTAATTAAGATAGAGCCAACACATATTGAAGATGGTGGACTCAACAAGAAACAGAGAGAGAAAAGAACTTCATCGTTGAAAAAAGAAGGGAAAACCACAAAGAACTGTAAAACCAGACAACATATATGCACGGGTAGCTTTAAAGCACTACCGACGTGTCCTTCTAAACTAAATAACATCAACATACACTTGGATTAAACGATGCACTAAATAGTATAATATAGTATATATCAAATTTTTGTTTGCACACCCATATCAAGTACTTGTTAAAAAATCCAAAAAATCAGAATAAAACCCAGCCGAAGATAACGTGTACCATAAGAGAACCAAAATCCTATATGGTTCAAATTAAACCTTGCTTGATTTTAAATTATAAATAACGCATCATATCTTGGACTCGGATTGAATTGATATGAAATGACCCAAACCAGACCCACTCTACTTGCTTGATAAGAGTCTTCTCCCAAAATCAAAATTTACTTTATCTTTAGTCACTTTATCTTTAATCCGTAATTAATAACTATGAATATCAAGTGTATTACACTCAACTTATACTTTGTTTAAATTTTTTAAAAATACCCCCAAATCTCTCTCTCCATTTATATAAAATATATACATATTGAATAAAATATCAATCTTATAAAGTCTTTATATATTGGGTTTAAGATTCAAGTTAGGCTTCAAAATTTAAGTTTAAGGTATACAGTTAAGGAATCGAGGGATATAGATTGAAGATCTAATTTAAAACATGAATCTGAATTTAACTATGTAAAGAATAATAAACATACTCTTATTAGATAAAACGGTATACTTAGGATTGAAATCCCTAGTATTTTATTGTGAAATATCTTTGCAAGATATAAAAAGAGCGATCAAATGTGAGAATAGTGACACATGTACCGTTCTTTACCAATTTTAGCCCACAAAAAATTCACCAGCTCTGGCCGGTTAGTCCAAATGCAAAGAGTGAATATAAATCGGCCCACAGATCTTCGATTCTACAAGAATATCACGTTGAATTAACTGGTTGAGAACAGGCCCTATTACTTGCCATTTCTAACTACGTTCGGCTACTTACAACCTCGAACTATGCTCGCTTTGGATTTTAATTTTGATTTCAGCAGTGTATGGTAGAGCTGATCATTGGGCCGGCTAGTCCAGGACCACATACGACCGAGCTCGGTCAAAGAGCGGTTCAGATTTATTGATTAGGGATCGAGACCATCCTAGATATAACTGTAAGAAATAGCGAGATGCATGGTTTCACCCTCCAAAAATTGGGATCGCATTGGAATCGACCTCGGAATGCCTAAGGCTTCGTTCGATTCCGAGATCTATCGGAAAATCGAGCTTAATCTGTCTCATTTTTCGGGATTTCAGCGGTCCATAAGCTGTAGCTTAAGGTCAAATACCAGCTCTAAAATAAAGGTGGGTAATGTTGCTTTTGGTTTTTCCAGCTCATTTTAGAGCTACCGTACAAGTTGCATATTACATTGGTGCCCTCATATCTTTCATCTGAATTGTAACATTGCCCTTACGTAAATTTGAATCGGGTACTTTTATGGTTGACGGTCACTTCTCCTGCCGTCGTCATGAGGAATGAATGTTCCGCCGTTAGAGTACCTTGTCAAATCCCCCTTGCTTGTCGTTCTCCGCGTCGCCTGATCTATACCGTTGTAGAAGATGAATCATTTCGATTGCAGGAATGGGCGGTAGCTGTGTCTCGAGTACAATTCATTGAATGAAGTAAATTATCCCCAACCACCAAAAAACATCTTCAACCCTAGAACAATTGTACTGTCGTCGATAAATACCGTCATTCCTATTCAAATACAGCAAAATAAGGGCGTATCTACTGGTTGAAGGTTGGGCAACTCATAATTTTTGTAACTCATTGTCAATTTTGATTATAGTAAACATACACACTTGATTAACACTTCCCGGTCTGATTTTCACTTCCAGGTTGTCGTCTCCTGCAATAGAAACCCCTCCAAATACAGGTAATTTATGGTTTCAGTAGTACAAATACCAATGATCTATTAAGTGCTGTGATGGCTGTTAAATACTCCCTCCGTTCATTTTTAACTGTCGTTTTAGGCTGTATGTTTTGTTAGAAAATATTGGACGTTTTAGGCTTTTTCATCAAAAGTTCCATTTATACCCCTCCTCATTTATTAAAATAAAAAGAATAAAATGTTTATGTTTCCTATACAAGTCTGACGACAATACTGAAACAAATAATTGAAACAAGTAAACGCGTCTCTTTCAATTCCTACTTTTCATCATTTATTTTATTTCAATTTATCACTATTTATATTTACTGAAAGAATAGTCTTCACCTTTTTTATCTTCTCCTCACTTTCTCCCCAACAATTAACCGACTTCATCTGTAAGGTAATTACATATATTTCATCAACCATTTTATTTACGTGTTATTTTTGATCGCTTTCTTTTGCATGCAGCTTAAACGATGAAACAAGAAGATGAGAATGGAAAGAAAGTTTTGTTTGATTTTGATTTGAATCTACCGGTTGTTGATGATGAAAGCAAACAGAAAGTTATGCTGAAGATTGATTTAAATGTTCTCCCTGTGGAAAACGTCAAGCTTGAAGAAGATGACAACCTGGATTTCAATAGTTCATCAGTCAAAGATATGGAGATGGTGAAGGCAAGAAGGGATGCAGATTTGATTTAAACAAGATTAATCTCAACGAATACCGTTTTCTTGATGAGGACAGGATGAATGAGATACTGTTAGGAATGTTAAGAATCTATCATCAAATTTCTTTTAGAGTTTGATTTATGTATTTTGGCTACAGCAGAGACAAACACAACAATTATGCTCACTCTGGTCTTTTGTAACTGGTCTTTTTGTAAAACTACGTTAAAAATATCCTGGACGTCTTCTCAATTTGACGATCACCATTATTGGAAACTGATGCCTACTGTATATTTTCTTTGAACTTTGCTGTTCTATAATTGTTTGCGAGCTTCTTGGGTCTTCGTCTTTTGACCTTTCTGGAAATCCAAAGGTGCCGTTTTGGATACTCAAGTGAGATTGTAAAGAGTAACGAGAGATGGCGGGAGAAAGATAAATCACCAAATACGAAGACGGCGTGGAAGTAGACAGGAAGCCGCGCGATGGAAGATTAGTGAGAAGTTTGGAAGCACCAGTACTGCCGCTGTAATTTTATACTTCAGGTGGCCTCATAATTTGCCGTGTAGAAGTGTAGAAAATCTCGTTTATTTTGCTGATCTTGATTGTTTTAGATGAAAGCAAAATTAGACCCATAAAAAGGAAAAAGTAATGTAATCTAAAAATACGGTAATCATTATTTTGACAGCTATAGGGTGTTTTTGGTCCATTCATAATTTTCTTATTATATCTTGCACTCCACCTACAACGACAGATAAAAATGAACGGAGGGAGTACTAGTTTTGTGTATCTGCTGTTTGATTGTTTTCCTTCTGTTGCTTTGTTCTGTTTCGAATCCCATCTCGAGTTTGGTTTGTTGTTGAGCCTCTACGCTTCTGGTTTAGTTGACGAAGTAGTTGTGATATTTTAACAATTACCCAATGCTTGCCCATGCACTTGTATAGAAATCAATGGGTAAGGGTAACTGCAATGGTAAGGGCAAAGCACCTATGAACAATGAGGTAGTCAACGTAAGCAGAAACATTGTTGGAGTAAGGCAGACGTGAGCTTCTAGTGCAGTTACTCGTTGAGGAAGCAACAGTGCAGTTGGGCAAGACTGGATCAGTAGTTGGCCTAACTCATAAGTGGTCCAACATATCTGAAAAATTTAATGGATTGAGAGTTGGGTTACCCGTGGTGGACAAAGTTCAGTGCAAAAATAAGGGGGACCCACTAAAGACGGGGTGAGAAAATGGAAAGAGCTTGCTTATAAGAAAACTGGATTGGGGTATGAGCCTCAACTAAATCGGTCACTTACCCTCCTGAGTGATTGAACAACAGGCGAAGGTATACTTCTACTTTCTCTATAAGTACTTGAACTTATACTTAACACCTCCAAGTTGTCTTATGACTCTGTTGTTTGTTCCTTTTATTTATTTTTGTTGATTAGGAAAACGAGGCATATAAAACTGCTTAAACCTCCAAATGGCCAGCAATACTTGGTTTGACGAGATGGAATATATGGGCCAAAGCTTAGGCGAATGGAGAATCTTAGAATAAAACTTGCCGGGGTGGGGAAACCAAGCACAGCCTCAATATGTCGTATGAAAGACGGTGATGATGAGGACTATTATTAAGTTCATCTCTCATACTGGTGATAACTGTAGTGATAATTATCTACCTTATGTCCGTATCAGTTATGACATACAACCCAGACTGAAGGCCAGTCTATAGACCATTTCAAATACCAACAGTTTTTTCCACGAGTTCAAGCAAAGATGGTTCAGGCACACCCGAGTCAATGCACCATTCAAGGTAAAAACTCTTGATGGAAACACCTTTTTTTATTTAACAAACTACCTGGGCTTGTGCTGCTAGTTGTTTTTCAAATTCGTTTTAACTAAGTGATATGCGAGATAGTTGCCGGAAGCTCCACCGGATATGTTCCCTACATATGTGAAATACCCCTAACCTTTAAAATATAATTAAATGACCTATTAATGATCTAAGATGATTATTAAACATCTAAATATTATTGGGGAACAATCTAAAAGATCTCAACAAGGCAAAACACGCCTTAAGATCGGTAAAGCCGAAAATGTGCCTTAAGACACCATAAAGATTGTGTGACCTCAAATAGGATCCAAAGTGGATTCCTAAGTATTATAATGAAGTAAGGAACACAACAAAACCGTTCTCAAGGAGAACTAAGCTCAGGAACACCCTGTGACACAAAAATGTGCACTAAAACACCTTAAAGCACGTTTTTGTGAGATTGCCTTTTAAATTGATTTTTTAATGGGCTTAAAAATTATAATTACCTTTAAATATGATATTTTATCATATTATAGGAATTTAATTCCAGAAATTTACGAATTTTTACAAATTTAATATTAAAATATTAATAAAACCCTAAAGTGGGGCCCGTTCGAGTCAATATTGACCAAGTATGGTCAATGGTCAATTAATTGACCCAATTGACCAAGGATTTCGACAGGCAAGGAGGAGAGGAGTCAGCATAATCATTGTTAGACAAATTAGCTACCTAATACCAAATTTGCAATAGTAAAAGTTACTTTTATTACTTTTCCAATTCAATTAAGCCTTTCCAATCATTCTTCTTCACTCACCTTGCTTCCCAGCCGATTCCAGCAGCCCCTCACCTCTCTTTGCTTCTCCATTTTCGTGGTTACACAGCCAAACTCAGAGGAGAACAGCAATCACCATTGGTAAGCTTATTAAGCTCTTAAATGTTCATTTTCTTCACAATTTCTTCCTCTTTCCATGGAGCAAAGCATCAACCACTTCCATCAATGTTCTTAGGTTGTTATGGAGGTTAAATGGAGGGTGTATCTCGGCATTAACAAGGGAAGAAGGTGGAGAAAGCTAATCTTGTTCTTAAGGTATAAAAATGTGCTCTAAGCACATATCTTTTGATTCCCTTCAAATTCGGCTGTGAAACTTTGTTTCTAAGCTTATAATCTTCATCTTAACATACTTATCCAGTTGGTACATCAAGAGCTTCGAAGTATAACCAGATCCAAGCCAAAAACACCATTTTAGGCATTTTAAACAAGGTAAAGATTAGCTATCTTCTAATCTGAGTTATACCAGTTTAAGCTTGGTTTTAGTAGCTCTTTTAACACTCTCTTGCCTACTGTAAATACAGGCCGAGATTAACCTTGTATACCTTGGTGTTCTAAGGTAAATTTTACCTTGAAAATTGACATTAAACACTTCTTATGGTTAGATCTTGCTTGGAGACTAATCATGCCTTAATTGCTGTTTGAAAACATGTAAACTAAGCTGTGGAAAATAGATCTCCATACAGCCGTGGCCAACAAGGCATATACAAGGATAAATCAAGGTATAAACACCTTAAACTTATGATTTTTATAAATTTTAAGCATATATATATATATATGGCCGAGTGATGAAGTTACATATAGGTCATATTGACCTAAAAATGGAAAAAAATGGCTAAGATAAATTAAGCTAGTCATTTAAGAGGTTTAATTAACATAATGGTCAAATTATGGCATTATGTGGAAAAATAATTAAACTAAGGTGAGGCCGAATATATATGCTATATTTTGAGACATTTATTGTGTAATTTATTTTGCAAGTTCAAGGTTGTAATAAGGCCATGTCATTAGGCCATTTTAATTTAAGTTTATAAGCTTATTTAGTTTTATTTATGCTTATAATTAAAATTGGGGCCAATTCGTAATTACTAGGAATTTAGAAGGCCGTGGGCTTAATTTAGAGCAATTTAGGGTTTTTAAATGAATTTAATAAAAAATATAACATTTTATAAAGTTTTGGGGTCAAAATTGTAAAAATAGAAAAGTATAGGTTATTATTAGTAATTACCGAAAAATTGGTTCCCATTTGGTATTAGGAGTCAAAGTTGACTATATAGGAGACTTTGACCAAGTTTAGAAAACTTAAGAAATTAAAATACTACCTTATAATAAGATACTTATTAAATTGTAAAAGATTTATAAGACTTGGGGTAGTAATGTAATTACCGAGACTTAAGGGTACTAAATGGAATTTAGTAAAGTCCTTAAGTTATTAGAAATTTTTAGAAGTTTATTTGGTTAAATTTGGAGTTCATATGAATTATATAAGTATAATATATGGTATTTTATAACATTGTTACAAATGGGTAATAAATGTATAGAAACCGAGATTTAGAGGAAAAAAGGTTAAGAATAATGTTTATAACCTTTTGGTATAGTTTGGTAAATTTTGGAGTTATATATAAGGTTTTATTAAGAAATGTGTATAATATATAGTTTTAATGGAATTAGAAAACTATGTATTAGAAATTGAGAGTGAATTGTGGTTTTATAGAAGTTTAGTGGTTATAAGTAAAAGCCGAAAATATTAAGGGCCACTTTGGTATTTTATAAACAAAATATGACTATAGGTTATAATTGTTTTAAATGACTTAAATGTCATAAGATATGTTATGTAACAATAATGTAACATTATATTAATTAAGTGGTGGATTTTGTAAATATTAAGAACATAGGTGCTGTTCGGAAATATTAACATTTTTAAATGGAATTTGTAATATGGTTTTAATGTTATAAGAGTTATAACATTTATAATATAAGAGATATTCATTAAAAGAATGGATATAGATTATAAGACTTACCATATAATAAATAAGTTCCATAACACACATATATAAATAAATATATGTAATGGTGTTGAAAATGTGATTTGGTTCAATAATTATAAATTATCGTAATTAAAATGATAATAGATAAGGAGAAAAGAATTATAAACATTAGATATCGAAATTCTGATGTTAGAAGTATGCATGGAATAATAAGGATTTTAAATAGTTAAAAGTATAGTTACAAATGAATTATACCACATTGAATAAAAAAAAGAGAGAAAAGAAAAGAGACAAACCTTAGAAAAATAATACTAAGGTGAGATGTATAGTGCATGACAAAGAACCATACATGCAATAAAGAAACAAACTATACGATCTACAAATATACATTAGTTTACATGCGATAACAAAGTCCAACAATAAGTCTATTAATATACAAGATAAGACTACGCATGTAATGTAACACTTTTCCAATCTCGAGTTAAGCCGAAAACCCGACAAACGTTGACAGTTAATGACGGGGGATTAACCGGGAGGTATTAGTGACGGTACGGAGTACCGTAGAGTTATGATTGTTATACGGGATGCTAATCAGTAGCGTTATGTATTGTCTAGACTGTTAGAGACGACACACGGAGCATAGGATCTTGCTGATTCATACTCCACCGTAATACAATCCGGGTGAACGGTATGTTATTTATGTGGCTTGATTGTCTCTGAGGATTTCCTCAGTTCAGACATTGTGTGAAAATCTGTGTTAAGATTGAATGTCTGCTTGTGTGAATTAATATGCCTGAGTTGTATATTAATGCTGCTTATAATTATTACTGTTGCACGATAACAGTACTGTTCGTATATATGAACATATTATAAAACGGACTAGCGGCAATGATGCTATCTTATATGTGTAATATAAGGAACGTAAGAAAAACGTTGTAGCATTAAGACAATAAGATACACATATTATATGAGACTTATATACGGAGCATTGGCCTCTTTAACGCCGCTCTCGTATCTAACACTGGATCCTGAGTCGACATACTCAGGATTGGACTAACGACCTTAGTCTGTTGTGTTAGGAAAAATAATAACGCGATGCGATGGTATAGATAAGTTATCAAGAGGATGTGGCTCTTGCTGTGAAATGTGATCCATTAACGATACTAGGATACCGTGTGGTAACCGTAAGTATCAGGATAAATTTCCAACGAACTACAGATTGTTCGTAGGACGGAGACTCTACCGCTGGAGTGGCTACTGCCGTGGGTGACCCGCCAAAGAGATGGGTAACTTAGAGACACGTCGTTCTAATGAGACGTTGTCATTAGACATGACTGAACAATTACGAACGATTATATTAACTCGTACATTAGGCGAACATTATTTGGGCGTGCATGCCAAAGACGAGAGTTCATACTCGTTTATAATTCTCGTTGTTTCGCCTTGTTGTTCATTGGTTATGCTGTGTGGTTATGTGTGGTATGTTGGTGGTGTTGATTGAATAAGTCGTTGTACTCATAAGTGTGTTGTGAATTGGATTAATTAAATAAACTGTACTTATATCTGTGTTGTGAACTGGATGAGTCGAGTCACTGTGCTCGTGTGTGGATTTTGTGGACTATTCGTCGAACGAGTCGACGTACTCAACTATGAACTTTCAGGTGTTGTTGGAGTGGAATCTCTGTATTCATATAAGCGCGGTAACGCTCTCAGTGATTTATTACGATGCGATGTGTGAAGCCGGGGGCTTGCTTGTTGTTTGAGTTACTGCAATATATATTGTTGCTTTACAGTTTTAACATTAAACTATTTGCATGAAAATGAAATGCATGCTCTCGACCAAATAACTGAATGGTCCGAGGGTGCACGACAGTCAGGTAATAACATACTCAGCAGGGGCTGATTCCATACCACAAACTACCATTTTTGCAGGTATGCATCTTCCGGTGTCGGCAAAGAGAGTGACGCGCTGGGTAGTTTGGTTACAGTTATTTGAACATGCACTGTTGCACTTTGATACGAACCTAGAAACATGTATAGGTTTTGGATACTTAGAAAGCTCACTGAGAATGTATTATATTTTGGTTTGGGAAGTTTAGATCTATCTCTTGTTGTCACTGCGAGAAATTGTTTCGTATTTAAGAGTATATCAGGAAGCACGTTATTACTCGTATGGGCGAGTGAGAACGGTGACACCAGTAGTCCAATTGTTGAAATTACCGCTGCGATTATATTGTTAAGTAAGATGATTAGGAGCCGATTAGAGTAGGGGTGTTACAAAAGTGGTATCAGAGCGGAGTACCGCTCTGATGACAAGAGATAGTAGGATTTATACAGTGAGCATAGGTTTTGGGAATACGGGAAAACGTTGTGAGGATACGTGACCTTGCGGGGTTGATGCAATGATTAAGACTTGCACACCATAGCCGTAGAGGCACTCCAATATTAAAAGACCGAGACTGCGGTATTAGACCGAGTAAAGGTCTAACCCGTCCTCTTGACATATGTCAGGAAGAGGTCAGGGCAATAGTACTAAGGAAGAACACGGAGCAGCGGAAGGTGGTGATGGTCCAGCAACCCCAAGTAATACAAAGACGGTATGAACTGATCGCACTCGATGGGAGAATGTCCCGGGAAATTGCAATGGTACCCCACCCGCCGCAGCCCGTACCTAAAGTACTAGCTAGTGAGACAATGAAATGAGAAACACCACGGAGATAACTCTCCTAATCGGGAAGACCCGATGTGGATGCTATGAGGATTATGTTAGATATAGAAATAAAACTTTAAGTTGTGATGAGTTGTTTAGGACCGGGGGGTCCTGGTCGCGACATAATGTCTACCATACGAGTACCAGATGAATACTAAACCAAGGTTGAGGAGATAATTCCCGTAGGACTAAAGGGGCTAGCTTACTATAAGCAAGGCAACCCTGTCTTACATCCAAGAAAGCACTGATTTGTGCGCTTGGGGGAAAAGAGATAGAAATAATGAGTAATAAAAAGATTTACGAGATATGTAACAGACAGAATGGACGACCTTTTAGAAGTCTCACCCGAAGCGAGTAACTATATCCGTGCAATACTGAAGGTTCATAATGGCCTGACGTGCATAGAGAGAGATCCTGAGAACTGAAGGAACGAGAACTCGCTAAGTTGCTATCATGCAACGCCTCGACAGGGGAGTAAGACCCTACTACCACGATAAGTTTGTGGAGACGGGTGCAGGAGTGAGACTGTATTAAAAAAAAAAGAACCTTCTTTGAAAGGAACAAAAAAAAACCAGTTAGGGAATAGCACTGCACTGTCACACCATACAGGTGGCTCAGTCTACATGACGCACTTGCCACTGCAAGTGCCACATTAACCAAAATATTAAATTTCAACCTGCCTTGCGCACTTGCTACTGCAAGTGCAGCGACGATAATATCCCTAACGGACGAAATAGTCCAGGCGGTTACCAATAAACACTAAACTTTGTGTGAGTCCGTATACAATAAAGCAGGACATAGCCTTCTTAATGACAGGGGTACGAAACTCTTGGGTTTGAGGTCGATAAAACCTCGGGAAGACCTAGCCGGTCTAACCACTAAACCTGAAAAGAATATACCATTTAGTTGAATATAGAAAGGGGAGTAAACGAGAATAACGGTGATTAGTGCCTATAAGCCTAAACCCAGAGCCGGTATGTACATTAAAACGTCAATCAATACCGGTGGAGAGTGTCAAGTCCTCAGGACCAGCATAACCATTTAGGGAATGCACGACACTTGTGGTGAGGACCACTACCGTTGAACTTTGCCAGAGGGCAGGATGAGAGCTAAACAAGCCAAGACTTTAAATAAAACCTATCCAACAGAGTAGATGAGAATAATAGACAAGTACCGTTATGACAAACTATTCTGAAGTTGTAAGAAAGGATTAGGCAGGTGAAAAAAATGTGCAATAAAGGGGCCGATGTTATGCCCGCACTATACACACGGGGTGTGTTGAAAATCATTATACTGCTAGACTCCCGTACGGAGGGCAGTGGATATTGACTAAACAGAGAGATTACCTGAGAACGGAAAATACCGTTACCTCAAGAAGGATAGAGGGAATACAAGTGGAATAAGAGTAAGGATTACACAATGAGGAGCGATGATGTACGGAACCCACTAAGTTGTGGGTACCCAATTATAACATTAGGAGAAAAATATACAACCAACTGAAATTAAATAAATAGCAAGACCAACAACCATTTGACTATTAGAATAAACATTGAGCCTGATATTGTATGGCAGGCCTACAGAGGGATACCCTTAGTACCACCAAGATAACCCAAAAACTAGGAGAACAAAAGTGAACAATCACAAATACTGATTATAGTCAGCTAGGTAGGGGGACTACATGAGACAAGGGAACACACAAGGTGTCAATCTTTATCATGGAGTCCGGAATACACCAAAGGGTGTAACCCAATAAATTGGGTAGAGTTTGAGAGCTTAAAACTCATACCTGAAGGCGTTAATGCCTAGGAGTGAACAGGGGAAATAGTAAATGGTTACTGACCCCCACTCACAAATACCAGATGACGAGTATGTGGAAACCAGTAGTAGGGCGATAAGTCGCAAATACCTATCTTGGAGAAGGTAAGCAAAATATACATTACTAAAGGAACCCAGGGAACCCTCTAGGGCCATTCTGACATTAAAGGTTAAGAATTGGCAGCATAGCTATTTCTACATAAATTACCGGGGCTAAGAGTATGATAACCACCAGGTACAAACACTACGAGTGCACTAAACGCGACATGGGACGACCACACTCCTAGGAGCTTGTGGGCCTGACAACTTATATTAAATTGGTTGGGTAAGTAGTAATGTATCAGTAAGGTACCCCATGTATGTTAACGAGTAGTGTGAGTACCAGGGGGGTAGTCAACTCTGTGTCTAAGTCAGTGAATGGAACCCTGACTAGGAAACCACGAATTGAGGAGAGATATCTCAGTCCAGCCAACAAGGTTGGAAAAGTCAAGAATAGCTTGATAGTAAAACGATATAAAATCACAATCCCATAATGAATAAGTTAGAACACAAGTTTTGGAGATTTAAGTAAACAAGAAAGCTGAGGCTTATTTTATGGTAAGGGCGAGGTGAACCCACCGATGAGGAAAATAATTGGGATATTTTAGGTATTTATGTACAGCAACCTTTGTAAGAAAATAGATGCCACCCAGAAAAGGGGGCACATAAAGAGTTATATATTGCGCTAAGGGCGCTGCGATGATGTCGCATTAAACAATAATAACCACATGCTCAAGCTATAGAAACGTCAGTATGTTAGTACCAATCAGGGTTAAACAGAAAACGAATGCCAAGCTAAAACCCACAGTCGTATGTATGTTTACGACATACGAAGAGCAAAAGCAAGCATTACTGGAGATACTCTAAACTGGAGACAAGATACTCCATGCAAACCGTAATAGCGGATAACCGTCTAATCGACTGGTACGTAGTGCGCAATAAGCGACCACTATAATAATTATTAACCCAATTATATTAGTATTGAGTCGGAACATGAAAGATCAGATAAACCAATGGATTCCCCTAATCGAATAGAGGAATGAACCATACGTGTGAGTACTAAAATACCAACACACTAGAGATTCGAGTTCACACCAGCAAGAGAGGACCTATAAGGTACCTATGGAATGAACTCATTCCTGAGGGAAATAACTTTGAGCCATGAGGCGCCAGTTAGTTACGCATATCAGACTCGTTTTGACATTTAAGGGAAATTACTACAAGCACTAGGTGCTAGAGCATAGCTCGACAACCCTTATACCGTAGGTTAGTTCGGTAGGGTGACATGAACCCTTGGGAATATACCACGAACAAGTATAGAATACAGAAAGAATAATAAAATAGATAATTGAAATGGTAAGCGTGTGTGACAAACAATACCACGCAGTGAATAATTTACTCCATCCCCATAATTATGGAAGACCGTGTAGAAAACACTGTCACGTGGAGTTGAAACCGACATAAAGGGGTAAACTAACCATAAGTAATTGGGCATACTGCTTGCGGAGCGAGTGGGCCCATATTGCATAGGTTTGATGTACCTAGCAGGTTTGGGGAAAACAAAGGATGTGTTTACATCCCCGATCAAACCGTATATAAATATACATACACATAACTGAGATAGGCAGTATAGCCAGAGGGACTAAAGCCGACCTTAAAAGAAAGGGGGTGATGAAATATGTAGCACATTAGTGCACGAATAAGACCACTGGAATGGAACATCTTGAACTTATTACTACAAGATGGTATATTCGTAGATTACGTGGGCGTAATCATTTTAAGGGGGGTAGAGCGATTAAGCACGCTTAAAATATACCGTACGTTGGAGTACGTAACGCATGGTACGCATGCTACGAACACTATTATTGTACGTAGAGTACAAGTGTTATGATTGTGTTATATTACATGAGGTAATATTGTGATGTATTGTGTATGAACATAAATATGTTTAGTTTGCATTAGTTATGGCAAATAGGAAAGGAGTACAGATAGATTGTTCTGACCCTACTTCCAATTATTTACGCAACATTGCGAACAATAGTCACATAACGCCTAACTTGTTAGCTCTGATGTGAGAATTCGAGTAGGACTATCTGTAGCTCTGATGAGAGATTTCGGATAGAAGGAGTAGAAAGCTCCGTACTATGTGATCTGTGACTCGGTATGAAACCGATTGTTGAAAGGCGATGAGTGAATCGGCATGAGACCGATGTGTAACCTGGTGAAAGAAAATATTCTAGGAGTGGTATGAATAATATAAAACGAGGAACTTGGAACACAAAGTGGTAAATATCAAGAGGAAACAAGATTTGAAATGAATAAAACAATTGATTGGTTGAAATTGACGTGGGAAGTTGAACTTGATCCTGGTCCGATCAAGCGATACCGAACACAAATTGAGGTAAGAGATAGCTCAACACTGACGCTGACCACGTCGGGGTTGAATGATTCTCGAAACTTCCTACAAGTGGACACAGATATGAATGGAAATTGGAATTTAGGCGTCACTCGAAGAGCCGTGGACCGTGGAGTCCTTCGCCATTAG